>CAWUFW010022077.1:0-104286 GCA_963921515.1 Calotriton arnoldi | reverse complement strand
ATTGCGGGTGAGGCACGGACTGGCGTATGATGAGGGGGCGGAGCCGGTCTCAGAGGCGGCGGCGCCGGCCGGATGTTGGAGCGATGGGTGCGAAAACCGTCAGGTGGTGGTCGGGTTTTCACTGGGGAGCTGCGCTTCACGCTGGCGATGATATGCGCCGCCCGGGGGCCTTTAGCATGGTGTGCAGCATGCGGGGCTGCTGCTGGCATGTCACGCCATCCTCGTGGGCTTAGGGCTTGCGGTTGTCAGCACACTGTGAACCGCGAGGTATCTTCCTTCCCTATCGTTTTCGGCGTGTGGTTTTGCTGTGTTCCGTGGGGCCCAGAGAGGGGCCCTTCTGGCCAGTGGGCTAGTTCTTACATTCTCACTCTAACGCGATGGGGATGCAGGGATCAGTTCGACCCCTGGGCACAGATCCTAATCCCGGTGGACACACTCAGCCTTCTTCCTTCTGAGGTCGGCAGTTGCATAACCATTGAGCTTGGTTATAAGAACCACCTGTTATTTCACGCCAGGTTGCCAACGGGTCACGTGCGCTCCGCATGTCACGTTACTGTATGGCACACCGTGCGAGCAGACAGCACATAATTTAAGTCTCCGACATATGTGCGAACCTTTTACTCACAACGAGGGCGAACACTTTCGATTCAGGTGGCCCGCGTCCAGCATGCGCTGTTTCCTGGCATGGTTCAGGGGGATGGGTCACGTACGGATTGGATTGCGGGCCATGAATTGGTCTCAAGTTATATTAGGCGCTGGGCGAGCAGTTTATGAAGGAGAAGGGCCGCGCACGGATGCGCTGTTGGCCCCGTGCCTGGGGACCGTTCGACAAGAACCCAGCATATCCCAGGGAACGTTTCACCTAACTAGACATGCCTCTAGTAAAGCCTACAAGTGGTGGGCACCACTACCCACCGAACTACAGCCAGAAAAGGGAACAGGGGTTCACCTGAGGAGACTAAGACGTTGCCAACGGGGGTTCACAACTCTGCTCTGGGTAGCAGAACATGCGATGAAATGTTGTGGGACATAGCTCAAATGCATGTGGTTATCACTAGGAAAGAAGGTTTACAAGCAGGGTGACAGGTAAGGGGTGTGTCCCTGGGTCACGCAACTGGTGGTCACAAGTGTAGAAACAAGGCGTAGGATAGGGGATCATTCACATTGGCTGCGGCCGTAGTCCTTGCTGTCTACGCAGCGAGAGGCAAATGGAAGCGGGGGTGCAACTGGATTCACATGGTCAGCTTGGGCCCTGGGGCCGCTCTCTGCGGGCTGCATTTAGCAACAGGTCTGTTGCTCTTGGTTGGCATTCAGTCAGTACAAAGGCAGCTCTGCAACCTAGGCATGCATAGTGTTAAATATAGCGTCACAGCTATGCTGGTGCAGAGCATATGGACCGAAACCAGTGAAGGAAGCCAGCAATTTGTTGCTGCTAGATTCCCCCTTTGGACTAGGGGCATGACGCTATGTCAATGATGAACAAATTTCCAAATGTGGCTATCGGTCCAAGCGGTTAGTTTCATGACTTTGTACTGCATCTCCTTTGACAAACAAAGAATATCTATCACACACCAAGTCTGGGAGTAGGACACAGTGCCAGCAGGGAGGTGTTTTTAGGCTGGGCCTATTGCCTCCACACCTCCTGAAAGACCCCATGGAAAAGTGTAATTGTTAAAATTTTGTTTCTTACAGGGAGTCTACAGTTACCTTTTGAAGAACCTATGTCCACCACAGTTGGGAAGCTTTCCGCATTATGCGGCATGGCCAGGAAACAAACAGGGAGAGCCAGTGGGTGTGGGTCTTGCACAACAGTGCAAAGATACACCTGCTATTTAGCGTCCAGGGCACCTATTGGGAGAAGTGGGCTCTAAACCTGGTTATGTTTGGTGGAGTCAATGTCAACGCACTTGGCCTCCTTTCCTCCTACGGCAAGGACAGGAAACACTCACAGAGGGTAGCACCTGCCAGCCTCAGCGCTGCAATAACAAAGAACGGTCTGAAGCACCAGGTAAAACACTTTATTGTCCAGCCCCAGGGGTTAACCTTATTCAGTGAGGGTTGGTTGTCGGGCAAAGTGGAAGATGCTGGGGGCAGGTCAGCGGATCTCAAAGGTGCCAGGGTCGGGGTGACCAGCTGACCTACTTCAGGAGACGGTTGAGGCTGGTCCAGATAATTAATTTTGGGGACCAAAGTGGAGTGCCAAATCTTTTCGGGGAAGAGATAAATAGGCCAACTTGTGTTAAGATGGGTGGTCAACTTGGGGGGTTGTCCAAAATCTGGAGCTTCTCACTACTGTGGACGTCCGCATGAACGCGCGTACTGAAGTAAACATGAAGTAGAGACCCATAATTCATAGGAATATAAGGTATAAATGCATCCCCGGTCCCTTCTCCTGAAATGGATTACGGTGTGAGGTGCACTGAGGTCTGTCATGCTTTTATCTAGATATCAGTATAAGTGTTATACAATCGGTTTTGTAGGCTGCAGGGGGAGGGACTCAAACAATTTTCACCCGGCCAAGAAAGTCACAGTGATGCACACTTTACAGTCGAACTATACATGTGCTTGACCTATGAACTGACGGTGCCAGAAGTCAGCCCTGGGATACAATTCTGAGCACAGCAGTTCTACATCGCAGGCAGAAGGGAGAACCTATTTACTGTCTCTGGCTGACAGCTCGCCCATTACCAAGGTACAGGGAGCAGGTAAGGTAGGCATGCCTTACTATGCCAGGCAATGGGGGTCATCACCGGCGCTCGGCAGTCGCTCTTTCAAGAGCCAGCAACAGCAGCTTACAGGGTGTGCATAGAAGCGGAAGCGCATCATGCAGGTGGGGACGATGCCCTGTCGTCAGCTACCTCCAGCCCGGCTTCCTTCGGGGCCCTGAGAACCAGTGGCGGAGGGCAAGGTCCAAAACAGACTCTTCGGGGTGGCATTAAAGGGACAGGATGCCCGCATCAAGCAGGCTGGACAATGGGTATCCCAATGTTTGAAAGGTTCCCTGAGCCACACAGGGAGTGGCCGGAAGGCAGGTCAAGGGTAGTATGTACAGGCAAACCCGGAATATACCACTGGCACCCCGGTGATGCACCAGAGTTAATGGGGAGGGTGCAGGTACATTACCACTGCTGGTGCAGTACATTGTTATCAGCTTGAACCCCCGTAGCTGGGGAATAGTCAAGAAAGGGTGTTTAAGCACAGGCGTAGTCAACCTTTAAGGTGAGGCACAGGTTGCACGCGGTGCACAATGGTATGTGGTCTGTCATATTTGTATCATCAAGGTAAGGCAGACTACTGGTCAAGCTAACAGAAAGGTAGATGCCAAGCGCCGGCTTCCCGCCATCGCGGCACGTCGGGATTAGTTATACAACTCAAGTGTGTTGGGGCTACAAAGCTTAGCGATATACTGTGTTGCAGCACAGAGGCTCTTTTATGGGACACCCGGCATCTCAACAAGGCTAGAAAGGGCAGGTGATCTGCATCTATCGTTTTCCCATTCCTGTAGCGTTTCCACTCTCTGGTCCACTACCTGGTACCCACCATAGTAGGTCTGGCAAAGGGCAGGGTCAAAGGTATGGATGATGGGCCATCCGTGCGTGCTGATAGTGGCACGATGGGCGGAAAGCAGGAGGTGGAGGCATGGGTTTCCTGACACAGATAATTGGGATGGGGTTCCCAGGCATGCACAGGAACAGCTTGCTAGGATGCTGCAGCACAGACTAAGGGGGGGTGTCTCCCCCCCTCAATTTCTGGTCTTCAACAGGAAGGCTATCAAGGGGCAGTGGGGGCAGTGTATCGGGTACATTAGGTGCAAGCTTGGTTAGTTGATATAGGATGGGTGCAGTGCTCATTAAAGGTTATGCAACTTGGCATTTCGTTATGTCGCCAGGATCAAGGATCTGAGTGAATGGCCTTCCGGGCGTCTCCAGGGGCGCAGGGGTGGAATTCAAGAAATGGAGGCACGGGGTTCCTCCAGTAAGTTTTCTTGGTTGGGGGTCCCAGCCAGGTGCCGGGACAGCTGGCTGAAGCAGCTGCGGCACAGACCAAGGGGGTGCCCCCACGTCCACAAAGTGTTTGGTAGAGGTTAGGGGCCACCGGGCGGGGTGCGCATAGATTGGTCTACCTGTCTAGAGTGGGCATGGACTTGTCTTGTGTTGCCTGGCCCGGGCAATGAGCAGACTGGGGGAAGAGGCACCTGTTGCGAGAGAGGGAGTCCTCCAATTGTAAGACGCAACCTTTGGGGGCTTGGGAGTTATGGTGGTCAGATAGCACCCCGTTTAGTGTGTCGAGGCGCCCGGTCAGGGAGGCTGGGGAAACCTCGCGCAGGAGAGTTGACCGTGCCAGGCGTAAATTCACCAACTGGGTTTGGCTTTATAGGTATGGTTTGCATGCCAAATCCACAGGGAAGTTTGGTACAAGATGGGGTTTCACCTGGCTAGAGTGGGCATGGACTTGCTTTGCTGGACTGGGGAGAAGCCCGGGAATCAGCAGGGTGTAGGGAAAGATGTTGTTATTGTGCAAAGAGGTGCAACCAGCCACAACCTAAGCGCTCTGGGCGGGTTTGGCAGCAGAGCGCATCAAGCAGGTGGGACAATAGGAATTCCATGGTTTCAAAGGTACAGCCGTCCGCAGGCACCTCTGCGGCACCCGAGGTTTGATGGGGTGCAGTGTTATTGTGCAACTAGGTTCAAGATGGATTAGTTGTATAATATGGGGTGCAGTGCTCATTAAAGGATGTTAGTATCGGAGCATGTCGTTATTTGGCAGGATCAAAGGTCTGGGTCAAGGGCCGTCCGTGCGTCCGGGGAGTGGCACGATGGGAGGAATCCGACATATGGAGGCATGGGTTTTCCATCACTGACTTACCTTGGTTGGGGGCCGGCCCAGGCATGCGCTAGCACAGTTTGAGGTAGAAGCGCGACTCACTACTGAGATAATTTGGTTGGGGGCCCCAGGTATGCGCTGGAACAGCTTGTGTAGAAGCTGCGGCATAAGTCTAGGGGGGTGTCTCCCTCAATTCAGGCAGACACAGGGGAGGCAATGTTTTGACCCTCTGGGGTAGGAGGGCATTGCAGCAAGATATCAAATACTCCTGGTATAAGTTAAACAACCAGTTGTGGGCTGGAGTGTTATGATGGGCAGAGATAACCCCACTGTGAGTGTGGCGAGGGGCTCGGTCAGAGGATGCCGGGATTCCTCATGCAGGAGAGTTTACAGTGCCAGGCGCAGATCCACTGAACAGGGGGGTTTGGTTCATCAGGCATGGCCTGCTGCATGCTAAGTCCACTTGGATTTGGAAAGAGGATGGGGCGCACCTGCCAGAGTGGGCAGGGACTTGTCTTGCTGGACCTGGGAGAGGCCCTGGAATTAGAAAGATGGAGGTGAAGAGGCCTACCTTGGTGGGGGCCCTGGCTGTGACGGTGGCCACACCCAGAGCTGTGGCGGAGTTACAGGGCGATCCAGAGGCTGTAGGTACATACGGGTACCATGTACAGAAGCACAACAAGGGTGCAAAGGCCAAATATCCACAGGGAGGTCCTCGCGTTGGACCCTGGAGGAGCGACGGCGCCCCGTTAGTCCTACGGGCGGTCATGGACCTGAGCAACCGGGGTTGCCTGGCAGGCTCCGCCCCCGTATGGGGCGTGAGCAGGGGCGTGGTCTGTGGGTCCACTGGTGGGAGGGGTCTTCCCTCCCCCAAAATATGGCAAACACCGTTGGGGAGGCCACGGTGTAATTTGGCTCATCAGGTGGCAGGCGGCGAGGGGCTGCCTGCCTTGGGATCGCCCGTAAGATAACCCACCATGTTGGCATATTTGTAATGCTAATAAACCTGCAGCCGTTTTCTCCACAAAGAAGGTGTCTTGTTTGGTTATTTCTATAGGAGATTGCTGTATGGTGGGGTGGCGAGTGTTGCCGATATTGGCACTATGCAGGCTGCCCGGGGTCCAAGAAGGAGACCCGCTAAGAGGGCGGCCACCTTAGTGCCACAGGAGGGCACAGGAGGCAGCCTTCCAGTGTTTGGGACCCTCAGGGGTCCAGGCACCGCGTCACTTCCGGGGAGGGGGTGAGGTACATATACCTCTCCCCGCCCCTGGGCGCCCTCTTGGCCCATTCCCCTGACGCCGTTTCCCTCCCTACCGCATACCCGGCGTTCAGGCTGGGGGTGTGGGGGGGTTTATCTAATGTATTATTTTGTGTTGCAGGCGGAGTTACAGGGCGATCCAGAGGCTGTAGGTACATACGGGTACCATGTACAGAAGCACAACAAGGGTGCAAAGGCCAAATATCCACAGGGAGGTCCTCGCGTTGGACCCTGGAGGAGCGACGGCGCCCCGTTAGTCCTACGGGCGGTTGTGGACCTGAGCAACCGGGGGTTGCCTGGCAGGCTCCGCCCCCGTATGGGGCGTGAGCAGGGCGTGGTCTGTGGGTCCACTGGTGGGAGGGGTCTTCCCTCCCCAAAATATGGCAAACACCGTTGGGGAGGCCACGGTGTAATTTGGCTCATCAGGTGGCAGGCGGCGAGGGGCTGCCTGCCTTGGGATCGCCCGTAAGATAACCCACCATGTTGGCATATTTGTAATGCTAATAAACCTGCAGCAGTTTTCTCCACAAAGAAGGTGTCTTGTTTGGTTATTTCTATAGGAGATTGCTGTATGGTGGGGTGGCGAGTGTTGCCGATATTGGCACTAAGCTCCTGCCTGCTTTTCCTCTCTATGATGTTTCTTGCAGCGTTCGCCTTTCTGACCCCCTACTCTCGCAAGGACCCCCCCTCACACGAGAGGAGCACCACCCTTCACATATTTTCACCTGGCTAGCACTTGTGCACGCGGACCGTCTCTTTGCCAGAATTATAGATTCCTTCACTCGATGCACTTTCCAAACAATTCCATATTTTTTTTTAACTTTATGATCAAACGTGGCGAGTCTGATTTAGCGCCGCAGATGTTATTGACCATCTGCCAGTCATATGCCGCATAAAAGCTTGCCATATAAATCCTGGCTGTCCTTGCCTTGAACACTGTGCGTCTTAGCGACGGCCCAGTTGTGTATAATAAGGGATTAGACTGACTGCATTCCAGCTGTTGGCCCATAATTTACAGACGAGTGAATCTTCCGGCCGGGGTAAGAGGGGATGGGGCGGGATGAAAGGCGGACACTGACTCTCCATCGAGAGAGAGAGAGAGATACCCCCCTCACATAAACAACCCTCAGAAAGGACTTCAAAGCCGGTCTGGGCTGGAATCAATTCCCTGCAGACAGGATTCTGTTAATGGAAGAAGCGCCTTCACCGCATTCCGAGCACTCAGCCTCCTCCTGCCTTCCTACTTCACTAGCAGGCCCTACGGGGTCAGAGCCCCAGAGGGGCCCTGACAGAACCAGTATGGCGGGAAGCTCGTCGTGCAAGTGGGAGTTCACTATTAGAGGGCACTAATGAGTGGACAGGGCCGGGGTACAGCAGTATTACACGGCTATACACTAATGGGTGGAGCCAGGGTACAGCTGTATTTCACAGATATACACTAATGGGTGGAGCCAGCCAAGATACACCAGTATTATACGGGTATACACTAATGTGTGCAGCCAGGGTACAACAGTATTACACGGATATACACAAATGTACGGAGCCAGCCAGGGTGCACCAGTATTACATGGGTATAGACTAATGTACGGCGCCAGCCAGGGTTCAGCAGTATTACACAGATATACACTAACGTGTGCAGCCAGGGTACAGCAGTATTACATGGGTATGCACTAATGTGCAGAGCCAGCCAGTGTACAGCAGTATTACATGGGTATACACTAATATGTGCAGCCAGCCAGGGTACAACAGTATTACACGGGTATACACTAATGTACGGAGCCAGCCAGGGTTCAGCAGTATTACATGGGTATACACTAATGTACGGAGCCAGCCAGGGTTCAGCAGTATTACATGGGTATACACTAATGTACGGAGCCAGCCAGGGTACAACAGTATTACACGGGTATACACTAATGTACGGAGCCAGCCAGGGTACACCAGTATTACATGGGTATACACTAATGTACGGAGCCAGCCAGGGTTCAGCAGTATTACATGGGTATACACTAATGTACGGAGCCAGCCAGGGTACAACAGTATTACATGGGTATACACTAATGTACGGAGCCAGCCAGGGTACACCAGTATTACATGGGTATACACTAATGTACGGAGCCAGCCAGGGTTCAGCAGTATTACATGGGTATACACTAATGTACGGAGCCAGCCAGGGTTCAGCAGTATTACATGGGTATACACTAATGTACGGAGCCAGCCAGGGTACAACAGTATTACACGGGTATACACTAATGTACGGAGCCAGCCAGGGTACACCAGTATTACATGGGTATACACTAATGTACGGAGCCAGCCAGGGTACACCAGTATTATATGGGTATACACTAATGTACGGAGCCAGCCAGGGTTCAGCAGTATTACATGGGTATACACTAATGTACGGAGCCAGCCAGGGTTCAGCAGTATTACATGGGTATACACTAATGTACGGAGCCAGCCAGGGTTCAACAGTATTACATGGGTATACACTAATGTACGGAGCCAGCCAGGGTACAACAGTATTACACGGGTATACACTAATGTACGGAGCCAGCCAGGGTACACCAGTATTACATGGGTATACACTAATGTACGGAGCCAGCCAGGGTACACCAGTATTACATGGGTATACACTAATGTACGGAGCCAGCCAGGGTTCAGCAGTATTACATGGGTATACACTAATGTACGGAGCCAGCCAGGGTTCAGCAGTATTACATGGGTATACATCAATGTGTGCAGCCACGGTACAGCATTGTTACACAGATATACACTAACGTGTGCAGCCAGGGTACAGCAGTATTACATGGGTATGCACTAATGTGCAGAGCCAGCCAGTGCACAGCAGTATTACATGGGTATGCACTAATGTGCAGAGCCAGCCAGTGTACAGCAGTATTACATGGGTATACACTAATATGTGCAGCCAGCCAGGGTACAGCAGTATTACATGGGTATACACTAATGTACGGAGCCAGCCAGGGTACAGCAGTATTACACGGGTACACCCTAATGTGTGCAGCCAGGGTACAACATTATTACACAGGTATACACTAATGTGTGGAGCCAGGGTACAGGAGTATTCACAGATATACACTAATGTGTGGAGCCAGCCAAGATACACCAGTATTATACGGGTATACACTAATGTGTGCAGCCAGGGTACAACAGTATTACACGGATATACACAAATGTGTGCAGCCAGGGTGCACCAGTATTACATGGGTATAGCCTAATGTACGGCGCCAGCCAGGGTTCAGCAGTATTACACAGATATACACTAACGTGTGCAGCCAGGGTACAGCAGTATTACACAAGTATACACTAATGTGTGCAGCCAGGGTACAACATTATTACACAGGTATACACTAATGTGTGCAGCCAGGGTACAGCAGTATTACACAAGTATACACTAATGTGTGCAGCCAGGGTACAGCAGTATTACACAAGTATACACTAATGTGTGCAGCCAGGGTACAACATTATTACACAGGTATACACTAATGTGTGGAGCCAGGGTACAGGAGTATTCACAGATATACACTAATGTGTGGAGCCAGCCAAGATACACCAGTATTATACGGGTATACACTAATGTGTGCAGCCAGGGTACAACAGTATTACACAGATATACACTAACGTGTGCAGCCAGGGTACAGCAGTATTACATGGGTATGCACTAATGTGCAGAGCCAGCCAGTGTACAGCAGTATTACATGGGTATGCACTAATGTGCAGAGCCAGCCAGTGTACAGCAGTATTACATGGGTATACACTAATATGTGCAGCCAGCCAGGGTACAGCAGTATTACATGGGTATACACTAATGTACGGAGCCAGCCAGGGTACAGCAGTATTACACGGGTACACCCTAATGTGTGCAGCCAGGGTACAACATTATTACACGGGTATACACTAATGTGTGCAGCCAGGGTACAGCAGTATTACACAAGTATACACTCAATGTGTGCAGCCAGGGTACAACAGTATTACACAGGTATACATTAATGTGTTCAGCCAGGGTACAGCAGTATTACATGGGTATACACTAATATGTGCAGCCAGCCAGTGTACAGCAGTATTACATGGGTATACACTAATATGTGCAGCCAGCCAGGGTACAGCAGTATTACATGGGTATACACTAATATGTGCAGCCAGCCAGGGTACAGCAGTAATACATGGGTATACACTAATGTGTGCAGCCAGGGTACTGCAGTATTACACGGGTATACACTAATGTGTGCAGCCAGGTACCGCAGTATTATACGGGTATACACTAATGTGTTGAGCCAGGGTACAACAGTATTACACGGGTATACACTAATACGTGCAGCCAGCCAGGTTATAGAAATATTACAAAGGTATACACTAATGTGTTGGCCCAGCCAAGGCACAGCAGCATTTCACGGGTTTACACTAATGTACAGAGCCAGCAAAGGTACAGTAGTATTACATGAGTATACACTAATATGTGGAGCCAGCCAGGGTACAGCAGTATTACAAAGTCATGCAATAAAGTGCAGAGCCAGCTAAGGTGTAGCAGTATTATATAGATGTACGGTGGAGCCATCCACTCATTAGTGCATATCTATGTAATACGGCCTTATTATACAGGTATATAATAATAACAGGTGTTTATTGTTACCGAACTCAAAAAATGTGGCTGCGCAGTAATAGGTGCAGATGACGCGTAGGTTTGGCTTCAGAGGGTGGGCCCATGAATGTAATGGCGGTATGACACCATATTATCAGGTCTTCGATTTAGGGTGAATTGGGCGTGGGTGGATTTGGGGGGGGGGGGTTGCCGTAGTGGGTTAGAAAGAACTCTTATTACAGCTGGCGTTCATTTTATTGCCTAGGAAAAGGTTGGTGTTAATAGAATTATTTTGAGGGCTGGTAGAAGATGGGGAAGATACATGCAATGCTTTAACCGTGTTAATCAGAGCTTCACTTTCATTGTCTCTTTCGGGCATAGTCTTGTCTCAATAATTCATCATTTGATCAGAATATTTACTTTATCAGTCCTACTCGTAAAATTAGTTTATGAATGCCCGAAAATTCGAAAACCTACACTAAAGCCTAATTTTACCTTTGTGTATCAAGCCCACCGTGCAGAGCCAGAGTAAGGAACCTTGCTGTGATGATAGAGAGGCGGGAGGGAGGGGTGCTGGCAAGAGCTGATTAGAAAGGAAGGGGACAGAGGGAGGATGGTGGCAGAGATGAAGGCGGTGAGATAAGGGTGAAAGCCTAGGGACCACCCTTGGACTGTGGAAAGGGTCTGAATCAGATGTGATGAGTGGCCAGTGATGAGTGAGAGCCTTGGGAAGAACGGGAGCCATAAGTTAAAGCGGAACTGACCCTTTTTTTAGAACTAAAGCGACTATGATGTATGATGTCTACGGAAAGCAGAATTTTGGAATAAGTTGTAAAGTTGTAATCCTGTTGTACTTTTTTACATACTTTGACATGCCTTTGTGAATTGGCCCCAAAACAACTAAAATGAGAACAAAATGGAAATAT
The DNA here is from genome assembly GCA_963921515.1 of Calotriton arnoldi. Lineage (NCBI taxonomy): Eukaryota > Metazoa > Chordata > Amphibia > Caudata > Salamandridae > Calotriton > Calotriton arnoldi. The sequence continues at coordinate 92,684 of CAWUFW010022077.1, read as the reverse complement.
TCAGGAAATATTCTTACACAATTGGTGCAAATGCAAAGGGCTGTGCCCTCTTTGCACTTTTGCTAATAGTGAATTGGACGTTTCGGGGCAGATTCACAAAGGCGTGTAAGTGTGCGTAAAGGAGTGCTCCTGTAGTACTAATTCCCGTATTCAAAAATCAATTGTGATCGACCCCAGGGTATTTATATATGTTTCCAAGCAATTCAAGATAAACATTCATTGCACCCAATGCATTTGAAAAGGAACTTAACATGTTACTAATGTTATTATTATTATTATTATTAGTAATAGTAGTAGTTTTAGTAGAATTATCATCGTCATCACTATCATCATCATTGGGATTAATAATACTAAATGATAATAATACTAATAATAGCGGCAGTAATCTGCTGATATATTAAAGGCCATATAACTTTTCCAAAGTGCCAGCGTGCTGGTTGCAGATGTTCAATACGTCCGTTTAGCTGTAGTGCACCATGGAGTTACTTAGGGTTTGCTATTGCCAGATGAGCGCTGCAGCCTAAGAACTCAGATCAAACCACTGTCCCAGCCTTTTCCAATGTTCGATCTTCCATCCCGCTTGTCGGGCTCTAGGGTTGACCGGCTCCGTCGAGGCGATTTGCATTCAGCACTGTTTCGTTCAACTCCCTTCAAGTTGCACTCGTGAATTTACCAAATTTGGCCTGCTCCGAGGGCACTGTGCAGGACACGAGCCTGGAGACTGCCTCTGCGCATGTCCTAACCCCATGCTTTATGAACATCGGTTTTAACAACTTCTGCCGATGTGGGAGTAAATCGGGATAGCAGCATATGAGACGTTCCATGGACTCTACTCTATGGTTACACATCCTGCATTTAACAAACATCAGCAAGGATTTCTAGCCTGGATATAATTCCTTTATGGGCAGTAACACTATCCGAGCCCACTGGATCTCTTTCAGGCATTTCTTTCCTATAGTGTTAATCAAATATGGCTGAATGGTGCTTGCGTCGATTGACTTTATTAGGCCCGACAGCCTTCCGAAGGCCTGGTATATAAACATATCTTCTTCTCTTGATAACTGGTAGTTTTGTTTGTTTAACGCCTTCTTTATTGCTACGTAGTTTACTTCCTCTAGGAACCAACTTGCTATAGATAGATCCAGTTTTGCAACAGCGTCAAGAAAGTACTTTGGCAGGGGTTGAGTCCCCCTTCAAATATTATTTTGAGTATCTCCTTTAGTGATCCTTTAAGGACATTCAGTATCTTATACCAGTATTTCACCTGGGTGCTCTTGCATTCGTATTTTTGTTGCACCAGGCCGAACTCAAGCCGAATCAGGCCATAACGTGTGAATTTGGGGACTCCAAAAAGTCTTTCATAACACTGACTCTGCGCTTTTTCCAATTATTGTCTCCATCTTCCCTGGAAATGCTTGCAATGCATACCCTGCAACCGCTAGCAGTTTGGATTCTGTGGCTTTTCTTATCGGTGCGTTGTAGGGCTACATAGTTTGCCCTGTAATTTACACATTGCATAGATGGTAGCTTGTATTTTAGCCTTTGTCTTTGACTGGTGCATAGTTGCTTTTCCTGTGTCACTTAGCCGCGCCCCTAGGTAGTTGTATGATCTTACTGTGTCTATGGTCTAGCTAACCAGCCTCCACCTTTGAAGAGCTTTTTTCACGTGATGTCCAAAGACCACAACTTTGGTTTTGCTGACATTCGCTACAAACTCATTCGCCTCATTATAGGTGTTCAGAGCGTCTAATCCTCTTTGCAGGTCGACTCTGATGTGATCGAAAATCACCAGGTCGTCAGCATACTGGAGCGCATGGAGTCGGTGCGGCCCAATTTTTGGAGTAAGCAGGTTTGCACCTTGTAGGGCTTTCCCTAGGTCACCCGTGTATAAGTTGAAAAGTGTTGGGGCTAATACGCAGCCCTGTTTTAGGCCACGGTCAGTGAACAGCTTATGTGAAACCGTAACTCCTGCCAGTTTAATTCTCACCCAGGTGTTGCTGTACACAGAGATAATTGCCTTCAGAATGTTGCCTGGGATCTTCCAACTTTTGAGTTTCTTCCATAACTTGCTTCGAGGGACACCATCAAAAGCTGCTGAGTAATCCACAAAACAGGCAAAAACTGGCAGGTTGTTTTTGTAATTTGCCTGCTGTGCTAGATAAGATAACGCCACACTATTATCTATAGTCACGCAGCCTGATCGGAATCCGGTTTGGTAGAAAGGTAAGATTCCATTGTCCTGGATCCAATCTGTTAGCTCCTGCAACAGGGTGCTGGCGTACGCTTTGTCTTCGATATCTAACAGGGCGATGAGTCTGTAGTTCTTTGGATCTGTTTTTTCACCCTTCTTAAAAATAGGTTGCAACAACGAGCCTCGCAAGGAATCCGGTATGTCCCCTGAGATTCTGCATTCTGTATGCAAAGCGGATAAGATCTCCGCCCAAAATTTGGGATCCTCTTTGCACAAATTGCCGGGTAGACCATTGGGCCCAGGGGCTACATCCCTTCTTATCTTTTTATGACTCTTACGACTTCCTTGGGTTCCTGCGCTGTGCTGCATTCGTTTGACAGGGCTTCTTCTTCAAATGCTGCACCTTCTGGCCATGAGATCTTCCCGCTGCCTTGCAGTCCTGGTTTAGTTGTATATATTTCCGCTGTATGGGCTAACCAGGCGTCCGCCATCACCGCGTTTCAACTGTCCATTTTTTCATTCTCCAGCTTGGCTGCATACTCCCAGAATTGCTTTTGTTTGTTGTTTTTACACAGGTCCAGCTGCTGGGCTCACGAGAATGTTCGGCCAATTTTTAGACTGTTAATCTGTCGTTTTTTGTTGATGCTGTTTTGATGGCTTGTATTCTGCCTGATGTATAAACTGTAAAGCGCTCTGATACCCTCGGTGGTCATGTTCGCGCTATATAAAACTTTCAAAATAAATAAACAGGTCGAATACTCTAATCCATTCCGTCTCAACCTTCATTTGTTTTTGTTTCCATGCAAGGCATTTATGGTCCCGGTAGGCTTGTTTGTAAGCGCTCCCTGCCTCCGTGGTCCCAGTTTTTAGATAAAACCTTTTGGAATGTCTTAGGATCCAGAAGATGAGCTGGAATCCAAAGGCTCCAGAGAGTGAGCTAGAGCCTCAGAGATCTGTACGGGTGCTATCCCTCAAACCTCTGCTATATTTCCAATTTCATTCTGGGTTTGCAGGCGTCTTTGGTGTTTTCCTGGCTCCTCTTAGCTCTTCTATCCAGGTGCCCCAATTCTGAATGGATGGAGTGGGTGGCGCTCTACTTCTCATACATCCTACTTCCAACATCCAAGTCTCCCATTTTGCTGTGTTGGATGGATCCTCCTTAATCATTTATAATCCTCCGTCCCTCTTGTAAGGCTTATAATCTCCAGTTCTCTCGATATTCACTCTGGAGGTTAATTTCAACTATAACCATGGCGTGATCACTTGCCTCATGTTTTTCCTCATAAAGGTGCAGCTCCTGGAATAAAATATAGCTCCTTGGCATAAAAACATGTGTCTAGAGCTCCTGCACTGTATATGATGGGATGTGAGATATTCTTGTCTTTCAAGCAATGAGTGTCTGTGTCCTATGTCCCGGCACATGCTTGAGCTCGGGACATTGAGGTAGACAGTCCTATGTCGCTGTACATCCTTAGCTGAGTTAGTCGGTCCTATGTGACTGCACATGCTTGTTATTTAGGCCCTCGGGCAATAGGTGCCCATGTCCCTGCATCTTCTGGTTTCATGGATTATGAGGTAGAAGGTTTCAGGTTCCCTGCATCTCCTTTTTCCATGGAATATGAGGCAGAAGGTTCAGGTTAATCTAGACCCGGGTGGGCCGACTGCCATACGGTTTGGCGGCGAGGCCACCCTCATTAGACAGTATGGCCATGATGCCTCCTTTTTTGCCGAAACTATCATTGGGGGAGCCACTTTGGTGAAAACACAGAGCGTCAGCTGACTAGCGATGCAATGGCGGCAAGGCAGACCAGTTTATTCTTTTTTATATTTCCCAAAAACAAACCCTCCAAGGCGGGTTTTATCTTGGGGAAAAAAAAACAACTCCCTATAACTAAATCTAAGAGTTATCCCCAGTAGAAGAGGGACAATTGTGTTTTTTTTCCGTCATGAAGGTCCAAAGAAGGAAAAAAGTTGGACATTGGAAGATCAGCCCTATAGAGGGTAGGCCTTACAACACTAGGCCCACCTTGGAGCCAGTTGCAGGTAGGGTTTTACCAACATCATAAATTGTGTCATCTGTGCTGTTGGGAAAACCACACCATCCCACCTCTCAACGAGGCAGTCAATGTGAAAGGCTGGCAGATGGGGCAGTCACAAATTGTTGGTGGACACCCCATTATCTCCCACCTCAAATGATCCCTGCAATCTTTCACTACTAACGAGTCACTGCTGAAAGAGCAGCAGGGAAGACTCACTGGGAAGATTTGAATGAATAACAAGCATTTGCAATGCAATAGGTCTCGGATTTATGAGAGTTTGAGCTATTGGCATTGTAAATGACAATGCCTTTTATTTATGTGTTGTTTTTTAAAACAGATAAATAAAAGGCATTGCGAATTACAGTGCCAATAGCTTAAACTCTCGCAAATGCGAGACCTATTACATTGCAAATACGTTCGGCGCCTGTGCTATATAAATTTAAAAAAAGCGTTAGGACAGAGCGTGTCCTGACTGCAACAGCAGTCAGGACAAAGCTATGTGAGAAAATAGTGCTTGGAGGCTGTAATTAACGCCTACTGAGTAACAACACATGTAACAGGGGGTATCGCCATGGGAGGTTACAAAATGAGACAAGGCAGTACTAAGGAGGGACTAGTAAGCCTATTGACCAATGAACAGCGACAGTTTACTGTGGACAATGACACAAGCCAATGAAAAATATAGGCGGAGAGTTGGCGGAGCTTCAAGTCCCTACCTGAATACAGCATGCCTCGCAGAGCAGCGCTCGACCTAAAAAAAGAAAACTCTAGGGATGTTAGCAAACAGGTTAACCTGGAAGGAGAAGGATTCAAGCCTGCTGTTGTTAAACTTAAAGACAGTCCCTGCGGAAGGGCAGTATCTAGCACATGACTTACTGATGAAGGTGGCAAACCTACAATGGAAGGCGACACCACCCACTTGAGCGAAATTCCATTTAGATACAGTTCCAAGGAGTGCACAACAGTTGCCTGAATACCTTTTATGATGTGTCTCAGAAAGTCTCATACAGTGAGATCCACTTCTTTGAAGAAAATTAAGAAACTGGTGATAGGAATAAGTCATGCTTCCTCAAATCCAGACACCATGGAAAAATCCAGGTTACAAAACTAATGGATGACTTTTAGCGGAGAAGAGAAGGCTGAACTATCCCAAGAGCTCTTGAAGAGCCAAGAGCCCAAAGAATTGGCAAAAATGTTCAGAAAACAAGAAGCAAACTATGGATTTGTCCTACATTTTTTTCAAGGACAGAATATCCAAGATGGCTGCCAAATAGAACCAAAAAAATGAAAGCTCAGGTCCCGGATACATTCAGAAGTGGGAAGAAAATATACACCTTCTGGTAGGTCTCAGTCAAGCCGCAGTCAGGAATCGTTCCCACAAACCTTCAGTGGTTGAAGGACATCCATAAGCCGGAACCACGGCTTATCAAGAACTAACTGCTTCTCATACAAACAAAGCATAAAAAAATAAACAATGCCAGTGAAGAGTGAGGCCATCCATTGATAAAGAGGGGCCATATGTCCTTCAAAGAACATACTTCTATTGCTGCCTGGTTATTGCAACTCTTAATCAAATGTATATATATTAAAAATATGCCATTTGGACACAGATCTCATGTTTTGATGTACAGCATACATCTTTAATGTTTTGTGGATTCAGTCTATTTATAATGAGCCTTTCTGACCCAGTCCTGTATGGAAAGCAAGTCCTTCTTCACTTTTGACTCAGCGCGCCCATGTCCAGCCTTCGCTTCCTGGCCCAGCCAGATTTCAAACACATCTTCTCAGAACCACCCCAGGCCTTTGGCACCGGCTCCGGACCACAGCTGGAGACCATCCTGCTGCCCAGTGACGTCACACTGCTTGACTTCAAAGCAAACTATTTCAGGATTATTAATACCCTTTAATGAGTTGCATGCTGTCTGGAGGAATGCAGGCTCCACCTCGGCTTTTTAATCAGTGGCTTATGATGGTGGGGGTGGGAGGGGGCTCTCCCGACTCCTGCAGGTCGCCCCCTATACTTCCTCTGATGCACTAGAACAGGGCCTTCCTCTTAGCTACCGGTTCCACCTGGGGCACACCTTTTTAACTTCCTTATAGTATTTATTTCTGGGTCTTGATATAGCACCTTAAGGCCCTGACAGGGGCTGTCAATGTGCTTTACAGAATTACAAAGAATAACAATGAATAAGCAATTACAGGTCATCAAGCAAAAAATTAAAACCAACAGAAGGGAGCGATATCTTTGAAAGGTTCAGGGAGACCAGGAAAGATAAGTGGATGGGGGTCTTTTAGAAAGTGAGCTTCGAGGCTCCTTTTGGGGGTGAGATTGTGGTGGCCTGCTGGCTGCGCGCCAGAAGAGCCTCCCCAATCCGTGATGCATTGACAGAGTATGACTGTGTGAGTGGAAGACCTTCATAGCCAGCTTAATCAGAGCTTGGCTTCTTAATGCTCTGTTTGACCCAGAAAGATGAGGTTTTGTGATAAGTATTCAGGTTTGTTCACAAGAATCTCCATGCAGGTGAGACTTGGAGGCTTATATTGTGATGGCGAGCCCTAGGGGGCGCAATTGTGCTATTTCCTGTTCGGTAGCATGTAGCTTTCTGATGTCTGCAAATCCAAATGTATCCAAGTCTTTTAGAAAATAGAATTTCTTATATTTCCTTAGAATTTGCTGCAGATTTGGTTCCAAAAAGAATAAATTATCTAAATTAGGCCACACCCCCCAACCGCCACCACTCCAGGGCGCCCTCTACGGTTCGCGGTACCAGGATGGTCCAGTGGGAGGACTTGCCATTGACTGCGCGCCCATGGAAATGGCCCCACATCTTGGCTTATGCGGTCTATTTGCCCCCTCCTTCTGATGGTGCCCTAGGCGACTGCCTAGTATTGCCTTGCCTAAGAACAGGCGGTCATCCCAATGCATCCCAAAGGAAGGAAGCTTCCTTATTTACCATACCGCGGGTCAGAGGGTAATTTAATTTAAATGGGACTCGATTTTATTTGCTTGGGACCCTCCCACGAGGCCAAGTGAGTTATTCAACTCTGGTGTCCCTTCAAAGGAGATGCTTGACTGATTGGCTAGGGAACAAATCATTAGACATGTTCTAATCCCAGCTTCCCAACATGTCCACATCGTGTGATCCTAGATAAATATTTTATTTGCCTGTGCCTCAGTTTCCTGTAAGAGCAAACAGTCTAAGTGCTTACAAAAGACTAACCACCAGTAAACAATAAATAAAGTATGGGGGTATATATTTAAGAAAAACGTAGTTAATTTATTGAATGCTTTAAATGCGACCAGTGCATAAAGTCTACCTAGAAATGGAGGCGTACTATATTTTTTCTCTTTTTATTTCTTATAATTTTGCAAGATTATATTTAGGTGTGGCATTAGTATGTGCCATATACTAACATATATTGGGATTTCAGCTAGCCCTATTCATCCATTGGTCTGTTGTTGTGTCATTCACATTATAAGTCAACCCACTGCAGCATACAGCATGGGGCAACGGGTCAGCCCGGTGCAGCCATTGGATAGCTTTACCTTGAGTGATGGCATTCTGCTCTTTCATAAGGAGCGCATTCGCATGCAAAGTATTTCACTTCAGTGTCGGGGACTACAATGGCATGCATACTTTTTAAGAGCAAATTTTTTTTTGTTGCTTTTAGCAATATTTTTTGTTTATGCTGCCGAGCGCCCGGAGCTCCTGTAACAATAAAGGTTTGCAAAAATCATGTCAAAATAAAACAAACATTGACAAAAGGCTGTCAGCCAACACCAGAGATACTGGCATTGGCAATGCTTGTTTCTTTTTACACTGCAGCCCACCTGATAACCGTCATTTTTCATTTGGCAGGACCCCAAACTCTTTCACAAGTCACTTATTGCTATTTACGACTTCTGCCAACACGTTTCGCAACATACATCGGCTGCTTCCTCAGGGCCCTCAGTTCATTATCAATATAGTTTTCAGCTCTATTTATGGTAGTTACAAAGTGCACAGCTGGCTTATTCTCAGTTTACATCAACCGGTTTCCAATGATTTCCTCGGATTCCAATTGACAAATCACTTTTTCATTAAACTGTTCTTAAATAATTGGCGTACTGGCCCACCCTAAGGCTTCAGTGCAACTAGTCTGTTAAATCTTGTATTTCACATTTCTTGACACTCCTGAAGAGCCTCACCGCACACTCTACAAAGCCATAAACATAAATAATTACTGAATCATTAAAAAGGCAAATATTTACTAAAGAACTAGCTTACCAGGAAAAGTTGGAAAAAAACTGAAAACTTTTTCCGCACTGTTAACAGCTCAGTTTGTATTTTGGGGTTTTAACAACTGATCGGACATGGTAAAAAATTTTAAAAACTTAAATCTGGGTCATAAGAATTTAGATTTCACAGTTCAAATTATTTGTTTTCTATATTTATTTTTAAATGTAACTTCTCTTTCTGTAAAAGATTACACCTTTTTGCTTGAAATTGTTATAAATGAGTGCACACGGGGACTTCTTTCTCCCAGTACTTGCTCCCTCCGCCTCAGTTGTGCACATTCCTGAATGGTGCAAAGATTTTTGGCGCCACTGGCAAAATTAAAATGTTGCCAGTTACCTCCTCCTACCCCCCAAAAAAGGCATATTTGCCACTCCTAGTTGGAAGTGGGTGCCAGATACAGGAGGTGCTATAAGGTGACGACTTTACCTTGCCTGACGGTAACACAGACCGTGGCTATAAAGATATATACATCTTGCTGAATAGCGCGCAACTGCTATCCCACTGAGAACCAGAGTTAGAGCTCGGTAGTAACAAAAAATTGTTAAATGTTTCTGAAAGTCGCGCTAAATTTTCTATTAGGAGACTCCCCTCCTGGGGGGAATCAACCGGGGGAATTTCCTTCACAGTGCTCTGCCTGCACTTCAGACAAGTGTAGATGAACAATACCTGTAACAGCTCCACCAGCAGATTTAACATGAAAAGAGCATCCTTCAATGGAGGATTCATCTCTTCCTCTGAAAATGAGTGGATTTTCCATTACCACCATTAGTGTACAGCAAAGCCAAGGAGAAGTGGCATATCTGACCCATTAAAATAATTGTATGGCAGATAGCACAATTCCACTTGAGTTTAGGAGCCTTTTTAGGTCGAGGCTGGGCAGCGCATGCGCTGCTCTGCGAGCCATGCTGTATTCAGGTAGGGACTTGAAGCTCCGCCCATATTTTTCATTGGCTTGTGTCATTGTCCACTGTAAACTGTGGCTGTTCATTGGTCAATAGGCTTAGTAGTCCCTCCTTAGTACCGCCTTGTCTCATTTTGTAGCCTTCCATGGCGACACCCCCGTTACGTGTGTTGTTACTTGGTAGGCTTTAATTTCAGCCTCCGAGCACTATTTTCTCAAAAAGCTTTGTCCTGCTTGCTGTTGAAGGCAGGACACGCTCTCTCCTAACGTTTTTGTTTTATTTTTATAGCACGGGCACCAAACACATTTGCAATGCAATAGATCTCACATTTGTGAGAGTTTAAGCTATTAATCTGTTTTAAAAACAACACATAAATAAAAGACATTGTCATTTACAATGCCAATAGCTCAAACTCTCGTAAATGCGAGACCTATTGCATTGCAAATGCTTGTTGATAAAGTGGTGTAGGCTTGCTGAGAAGTGCTAGGAATAGACCCTTAACATTCCACAGATCTGCTGATAAGTGCTCATACTAACCCATTAAAATGAAAGCAATCCTAGTGAGAAGTGCCAATAGTGTTCTGTTGAAAGTACTATAGCTACACTGATAAATATTGCTACTGTCGCATCCATTAAATACAGAGAAGCTCTCATGTGAACTGCTGCTGCTGTCCAGCCAGAAGTAAAGCATCTCTGTTGAGAAGTGCTGTACTGACCCATCAAAAATATAGTGTTTTTGTTAAGAAGTGCTGATACTGACTCGTCTAATGTGTACTATGTCTATTGATAAATCCTGGTAGTGACACGTCAAAAGTATAGTGTCCTTGTTAAGAAGTTCTGGTACTGACCCATCAAAAGTATATTGTGTTTGTTGGTTAAGTGCTGCTAGTGACAGATCAAAAGTATAGCATCCTTGTTGAGAAGTGCAGGTACACACCCATTAAAAGTAAATCATCTTTGTTAAGAAGTGCTGGTGGTGACCCATCAAACACTCCATCTCTTTCGGGTAGTGTGGCCCTGACTCGTCAAAGGTATAGCATCTGTGCTGAGAAGTGCTGGTTTTGTCCCAACGAAAGCACAGCATCTGTGTTGACAAGTGCTAGTACTGATTCATCTCAAGTACAGCATTTGTGCTGGTAGTCACCCATACAAATTATAGCATATCCGTTGATGTTTGTTGGTACTGACCTATCAAGGGCAAAGCATCACTGCTGAGAAGAGATGGTAGGGACACATCACAAAAATATACCATGTCTATTGAGAAGTGCTGGTACTTTCATGTTAAAAAATATTGTAACCCCACAAAGACTTTCCAGCACTGTCATGGGTTGGTACTGTGAAGTTACAAGTACATCCACCCTTCAGTGAAGTGCTGACGCAGTCGTAGTTTAAGTGCCATAGCCCTTCTGAAAAAGGCTGGTACTGGCTAATTAAACATATTACAGCCCTGCAGGGCAGTGCATACTTTCCAATTAAAATAGGGCAACCATGCTGAGAAACGCACATGCTGTCCCATTAAAATTGCTGCCTTGTTACCAAACTCTGATACCGCCAATTATTAAAAGTATAAAAGCCTCCGTTACAAGTGCCACCATTGCTTATAAAAATATACCACAACCTTGTGTATGAGCTTGGACTTCCAAAATAACTAGATCAAAGAATTCCTTGAATCCACACTTGGCTTTATCTGTGATACTAAGGTGCAGCGAGTGTTCTCTCAGAATAGTTTGCCTGTGTTGCAGGGCATCTGTCTTTGTTTTATGTTCACCTCCAGGAGCTGCACTCAGCAGGGCCGGACTGAAATCAAAAGCAGCCCTGGCAAAAAATGTTCAAACTTGCTCTCCTCACCTTCTCTCTCTGTCTCTTAACTCAAACCCCCCACTGTCACGGCTGAAGTTGGAAAAAAGGCCAACAGCTGCCATGCTTCATGCAACCACTCAGCAAACTTTTATATTTTTCAAAAAACAAACTTCCAATGGCCAGTCTGACCCTGATACATGATGCTAATATCTCTACATCTTTGTGACTCATAGAAGGTTCTTATGTAGCAGTTTTTGTGCTGGGTCATTATATATATAGCGTGCTAGTCGCCGAAAAAGCGCTTTGACGCCTCGTCAGGGGTAGTAAGCGCTATATAAATGCAATTACAATACAATATAATAAGTAATGCAGATATCTGGTACTGCCAATGATATAATGATGAGGGAAGGAAGAAGCAAATTGTGGCAAATTTCAATTATCTCGGAATCTACGCCTTCTGTCATGCCCAGAATACACACTTTTCTTCTTTCCAATACGTCTTCCATTTCTGACATCTTTGTTCCCTGCCCTGCAATTTCTACAAACTGTTATACTTCAGTAACACTTTTTCAAAATGTTGTCAACCTTTTAGTGGAATGAGGACGGGCTCTTGGTTAATGCATCTATTTTATCTTCTGCTACTTCGTGAACATGGGATATATGGTATTTCGTCCCTGCCACACTGTTTTTTAGCTTTTTTTTCCAGAGCAGGAAATTTCGTGTTAAGAAGTTCACATGAGGACATAAAATAAGGCACACACTGGTACCTAGGTATGAAAATATGTTATGTTCTGTGGCTAGATTTGATTTTTTTGCCATTTCTTAGGGACACAAGCATTCTTGAGGGTGGTGATACGACCTTATATGCTCACACAATAAAGGTAGAAAAAAAGTTATGCTGCAGAACTCTTTTACAATTGACAAATGCCTGTGATCTGTGATAGATTTCTGAAAAAGGCAATCTACAGGCAATCTACAATTCTGTGCCCATGGACTACAAACATGAGAAGCCAAAGCCACTCCATCGTTTCGTAGTATGTAATGAGAATACCAATTAGCCCCAGAGAGGCTCATTAGAGGTATTTTTGGCCTAAGCCCCTGCAGTCAGCAGCATTTTTAAGATTGGCCTTCTAGTGTGCTCAGTTCCTAGTTGGTGCCAACCAAAGGGTATGGGCCTCAGATCCATAATCCCTGATTTGAAAACTGAGCTCCATGAATATTATTTGGCATTTCGCTTGAACAGCTGGACCACATACCAGAACAACAGGAATCATTCAGATGCTCCAGAGCCAGGGTTTGCAATATTGCCACACTGCAGGATACAGCCTTCATCTTGTTCCACAGAGGAGCGCCAACATTCCTATCTGCCTTTGAGTGCATAGAAATTTAAATTATTCCCAGAGACAGTGCTGGGTTTTCATTTTCAGGAAGACACAGACCATGATTGTGTGTGGTGAACTCATCACCTGATACTGAACAGAAATAAATGGCTTATTTAAAGGTAGGGTGCCCCCCGCAATCCAGCGGGTGGAAGGGGTCATAACCTCTCACCATATTTATGAAATAGTTATGCACATACACTCACCTACAATGTCAGGCCAGTGAGGTTTTAAGGAACATGCCATGAAAAACAACCATCCCCTTATTCCTCCAACCATGAGACCTCCCTGGCACCCAGATCACACGTGTAGTTCTTAGGAAGACCATTTTCTGATGTTAATTTCCACATCTTTCACTTTTCTGAACAGCCCATAAATTTCTCCTACAATATTAGCTACCTATAACCTTCAGGAACTTAGGAATTTGGACTGTGCCATGCCCAACGTATTTAGAGATCGTAAGTTTGCTAAGCAGCTGCTATGTTTTTTATGTGGCCACTCAGTAAACTTTTTTGTTTTTGACAACAAAGTCCCAAAGCGAAAAACATACAAAATACTAATGACCATCTGGAGTTCACTTTTCATTTTTTCTGTTCAGGACCCAACACTTTTCCTGGTGGCCCTGAACAGAAAAAAGTACATCAAAAGTTCCCCACCCTCAAAATGGTGGATGGTCTGAGGTACATACATTGATGGCACCTTGTCTGTGCGGCCACCAGTATAAGGTTTCTGCTGTGGGAGCTAGCACGGACACCACCCACAGAAGCATGACAGTCCAGCAAAGTCTAAATAGAGAGGGCAGCCAGTCAGTTTGTCGGACAGGTAACTATGCAACGTTTGTGGCGGAGTAACCTGTCCGTCTAACTGTATTTGACCACCTATGTTCTTTAGGCAGAATGGGTATGCAAGGGCAGTTGCAACTCCCGGAGTACTGGAAACTCCAAATTCCAATCCTCGCTGTAGATTGTAGATTAGACTACCATAGCACGTTTTTAATGTGTCTCATTTCAATACTTTGCATTATCTTCTCCCATCAGAGATTAGAGGGATTAGTTAGGCCAGTGAGGTAGCACTCCTGTCACTAATAGTAATGTGGCGCGCCTTTTGTTAGAGCATAAAACAAATGCAAGCGCACCAATACAGGAATCTCTCGACTTTCTTCTCTGTTCAAAACACCTACATGACCATCTAGCAAAGGGCAGCGGTACTTGTGGCCACGTTTCTGTCTAAAGTAACTGTGGAATCATCTAGGAATGAGTTTCCACTAGGTAAAACTGTATGGACAACTAGCAATGGTCAGTGGTACTGCTGCCTTCTTGCGCTTTATAATCCTCTAGTGACATCTAGCCGTGGTCAGTGGTACTGCTGCTTTCTTGCTCCATTTACAACTGCGGGGACACCTAGCAGCCGTCAGTGGTACTGTTGTCTTGTTACTTTATTTACAAAGCGGGGACACCTAGCAGCTGTCAGTGGTACTGTTGCTTTGTTACTCTATTTACAAAGCGGGGACACCTAGCAGCTGTCAGTGGAACTGCTGCCTTGTTGGTCTATTTACCACTGCTGGGACATGTAGCAGTGCTTGGCGGTACTGCTGCTTGTTGCTTTATTTACAAATGTGGCCACATTTAGTAATGGTCAGCGGTACTGAGGCCTAGCTTCTCTGCCAAAGTGACTATAACTATTTGTCTATATAAAATCTTTGTGATGACGTCTGCTGTTTGTCATTTCATGACAACTTTGTGTGTGCAAAACTTATATCAATGACCAACTTTACTGCAGAGTTTTATCTACGTTATCTTTCTAAAACATTCATTTTCAACTAAAAGATTTTATGTTTATGTAATGACTCAGGTGATAAAGGAATTATTTCACACATAATAAGTGATGGCTCCAAATTGGCTTGGAGTGCAGAAGGTCTGAGTTTGTTGGGTACGACTTAAGTCTCGATGTGTTGCCTTCCTTTTGCACGTATGCGTTCGGTGTCCTTTTCGGTCCGGCTGGCAGACTCACATGTCCACCGCTCAAACTGATTCATGCTTCCCTGTGCTGATTCACTGCTGGTCCTTTTTGGGTTCTGGAGTAGCATGCTAGTCACCTAAAAGCGCTTCGTCGGGGTAATTAGTGCTATATAAATACAATTACAATTACAGAAATTGCTGAAATTCAGTTTTATTTTAGGTTTTCACACTTAAGCACATCGTCCCTTGATTTGTGTTCCAGGAAGATACACAATATATTCACTGAGAAAAGGTTACACAGAGAAATGATAAGTTTACATGTCTGTAAAAGCCAAATAAATCCCCAGATAAAGTGTGAGTGTCACCTGCCCTGTGAGTGGGTGTGGGAGACCCCATGAACCAGACCGCCTTGTATAGATGGACCGAGCTTGCTCTTCTCACGCAGCGTTATATATGCCTGTTGAGTCGAGCAACGACAAAGGTTCTGGCATCATCATGTTCACGCCTGCCTTGACTAGCGACTCTGGAGCAGTTCCATGCGCCAGTTCCGCTTGGCAACTGGTTCAGGTCTTTCCAAAAGGCTCCATTTATGGCATACTTTGCCAAGGGCACTTGCGATCATTGCCAACTTGCAATAAAACAGAAGCACTTTGAATCCTTAATTTTTAAATTGTTTGACACCACTGTTTTAAGAAATGACCATAAAAGTTAGAATCCTGCTCTGATTTTTTACCTTTCTTAACAAGTGAGAAAAGATGTCTAGAAAAGAGGAATATTGCCATGTTTTACTATTTTATGTCTTAAACTTTCCCGACAAGCCATATTTATTGTCAATAAAAATAGTTCAGAAAATGGCGTCTCTTCTCTAGATATCGAGAGACTTTAGTCCTTCTTTGATTTTGAGTGTTTATTAACTCAGAACTGGTATGCACTGCCTCTTTCTAACTTTCCCAAAGAATAAAACTCTGACTCTCAGCATTTGAGATGTATCAAGCCAAGGGATGGCTGCTCTTCTGTCGGTCTTTAATATGACTCCCTGTTAATGAACAGAGCGTCAATGCGTCCTCAGTGCATCACAACTAGACAGCTTAAAAGTTGGATCATAATATAGCCTTATAGCCCGCTGCCGAGGGCTATACCGGCTGTTAAAGGCCCTGATCCCGAGTTATAGGCCCGAGCCGCAGGCGAGGGCCTATAACGAGGGAGAGGCCTTAACAACCGGTTATAGCCTGAGGCAGAAGGGCTATAAGGCTATTAGAACATTCCACCCACTAAGGGTAGAAGGTTCTAAATTAAAAATGGAGAAACAAAAAGACAAACATTGGAATGTTGGAGCGCTGGGCTTATACCCGCCATTATAAGCCCAGAGCAACTCCATTGTCTTCAATGGAGCTCCCAACATTCCAATGTTCTAATATATATTAACCGCTCTCGTGTGGGATATGCGATGATTTGAATTCTGACTCGGTGGACTTAGCATTTCCTACACCTGATTTCTTTTGTTTGATCTGTTTATTAAAAGTTTTTGAGCAGAAAACAGTATGCATACATAGGAATTATCATGTAGAACCAGTAGGTAAATTACTAAATCCAACTTATAAGTCAGTATTTCAATGGCTTGATGACATCATCATTATTAGTAACAACTGACAACAATTATTAGCATACCCCACCGATCACTGAGCCTCCTCCCACCTACAACATGACTGTTTAATCCCGTTGCAGTACAGTATAACTCTACTATGCATGTATAAATCAATTACATTTGTATGGCACGCATGGCTTCAGTCCGCCATATCACATCAATCTGCTTATGCAGTCAAACAGTTTTAATAATAACATCTAACGGAAACCACCATCGGGGCGGGAGGATAGGAAGGGAAACAAGAGCCTTATAAAAGTGGGTGAGGAAACATAAATCTCAAATGCTGTGAGGAAAAATCTCACCAACGTTCACATAGTTGCACTTCATGACTATTGGGATAACAGACATCACAGTTTGAGGTATAAGGGACGTTCTCTGCAAACCAGGGTATATAGCACTTCCTACACCTGATGGTGGTAAATTAAATACTCATTTTGATATTTGTACATATAAATGTTCTGTGTTAAAGACGATAAATAAAATTGTTAGATTAATTACAAATAGCGTTATAAATCATTGACAAAATATATCTAAACCATTTCTGCAGATGTTTGTCCCATGTTTGGCCAAGTCCTTGCTGTATAAATTCTCTGATAAATGCATACATTAAAGGCAAGAAACGGAACGCCCCAATGAAAGTATTTTTTGTCAAAAGTGACTGTTTAGACCATAAGGACTGCAAAGTTGCAACAGTTTTCGTAAACAAACTTAGCTAAATCTTCTTCAAAAGTTTGTAAGCTTCACAACCTTTACAAACATAACTTTGCTCACTTTTAGTGGGAGAATTCTCTTGCAATTGTTTTGCCCATAACCTTGTTTTACAAGATTTTCACACTGAGGTAAGGTTTTTCTAAGTTTACAAAACTATGCACCTTTAAGAAAGTGGAAAGTTTATAACATCTATAAACTAGTCCCACTCATAACATAAATGATTTATTAACTTGTTTAGCGTCAGCTGACATTTGATTGAGCACTTGCTACCACAGGTTTGACATCAGTAACACTATGAATAGCAGGAGTGACTCCTGTCTACCTTTGTGGGAGTTACTTTGTCAATCAGTGAGTGATTTCTTCAACTCTACCCTGTGTGTCCAGTTTATTCAGTGACTAATGGTAATCTAGATGGGATGTGTTCCCTCTCCCAAGGTGTAAGGTACGTTTTCACTGGCTCCCAAATTTCCTAGATTGGACTGACCTTATATGGTATGTTTCATATGTCTCAGTAGGTTCCACCTCTCTATATACTGCAGAAGCCTAAATGCTGATGCTTCTATTTAAATGATTCTCCTACCTAACCACCAACCAGGGTGCTAGTAACCAAGGCTCGTTGACTATGAAATAAGAATGTCAAATCACGCAGAGCTGATGGCTTGGTTAATCTCAAATATTAACCACTTTCCTCCTTTACCTTTAGCTAATTAAGTTATTTATCTCAAGTACTTTTTCCTTTTATTTTTCTGACACAATATTTAAGGGATTTTAACTTCAGTTATTTCACTTCTAATAAGTAATCTCTAGGGGAGAGGATGTGGCCTTACGGCTAGAGCGGTCGACCTCGAAGCTGGGGAACCAGGCTCGAGTCTCGGCAATGACACTTAACATCCTGTGATTCTGGGCAAATCACTTAATCTCCCGGTGCCTCACAAAAAAGAATGTGTCCGTCTGTAAGGAAACTGGTGCTCATGTAGAGCGCTCTGATACCTGATATCTTCGGGTCGATTTCGCGCTATATAAAACTCTAAAAAACATTTTTTTAAAGTAAATAAAAGTATGGAGATGAAACTGAATATATCTGTATTTTGGCTGATGGTGGGCTATATACATTTTAGAAGACTTTGCAACACTCCTAAGTGAGATAAATTTGATCCAGTCGCACCTTCTTCTAGTCCTCAGAGTTTCAGCTTACTGGCTCTTTTATCCATAGTAACATCTCTTAGGCTGTCTATCGAGTCTGATTGGCCATAGACTAAACAGTTATGAATGTATAACTCGCAGGTAACAAAGACTCAAAATGGCCGCCGCCGTGCTGCTGCTTGCATCTTGTGCAAACCCGATGACAGCACAGTGTTAAGTCCTTTGTTTGAACTCTCAGTGTGCTTACAATATTTTATCTCTTTGGACAGTTGCTTGGCTGCTTTAAGCGGTCTGCAATGACTTAATAATATATTTAGCCGGCTCAATGTGCTGAAGGCGCCAGCGGGAGAAATATCACAGTGATGTGAGTGCTGGCGGAGCGACAGGGGTTTGGCTTTGCCTGCTGCATAGTTGGATAAAGTGAGGACCTGGAAAAGAGATTGTATGAGGTGTAGGGGGAGGGGGAACAGGTAACAGGCAACAGGACCAGACTGAACAAATTAAACGATTTCCTTTCCAGCTACACAAGTTCAATGGGGAACTCCCCCCTCTCTTCTTAGAGTCTTAGGTAAGAGCAACCGGCCCTAGAAAAAGGCCATGAGCTTGCCTGCTGACATCACTATGGTTCTGAGGCGGGACTTCCTTCCTGGAAGGACTACGTCAGGCTCCATGTTGTAGAAGCTGCCCGTCTGTCCGTCTACATGATGTGTAGGTTACTGTGAATGTGTTGACATACAGACATGTTCCATGCAGGATCCAGAGAGAGAACTTTAATCCTGGTCTGGGAAAAGAGACAAGTCATATTCAAGGTCAAAGTGAGTAAAATCTCACCCACCCTTAGAATGTATCCAATGCTGCAGTTATGACATTTTGGACATTTTGCAACTTGCTTCTATTCACTGACATTGCAGAGAGTTAAAGACATATTCCAGTTTGTAGGGGCAACTGAGGCGCTCCTTTCAGGGTGGCGCTATTGCTGTCACCGTTGGATTCAGGCACATTTTTACTCAGAAATATTGAGCTCTGTGCCAAGATCTTCGTCATTCTGACTTACTTGCCTCAAGTGTCCACCTGACCCCAAGAAAGACCCCATATTTTACAACTGGGGTCATCCACCAAGGCTTGTGCTAATTTTTGACCCATATTTAAAACTTGATGACCAAGAATTGAAATTAAACTGGGTAAAAGTTAATGCATTATTTTGCATAATTATTTTTGTACATATTGCCTGGCTAATTACCACCAGATAAAACAGGTGGTAGCTGCGGGAGCAAAATGCGAGCTCGTGCCATTTGAGCGCAGCTCGCCACAGATGCTAATGTTAAAAGGGATGAAAATGCTGTTCACATCCCTTTTAGAACTAGCGTTAGGTTCTAACCAACCCCATTGGTGCTTTCAGATGCAGGACTTGGAATCCCTAGATATGTATCCAAGGTAACTATAACTCGCACACTCGCCATGCACTGCTAACTACCCCACATAATATTACATCACTCATGACATCTTCTATGACATCATTGATAATAGCATTGCAACATTTGCAATGAAATTACTCCTAAGAAAACTGTATGGTGGGGGTGCGAGTTATAGTTACCTCAGAGCACGAGTTCTGGTTACTTGAGATAACTGTAACTGGTGAATTTATGTGGTCTTTTGTGTTTAAAACATTATGTTGTCACAAAAAATTTAACCTAACTATAATGTTATTATAACCTTTGTTTTTTTCAGGTAATATACATACATAATCATATTTGTGACGGTAGGTAAAGTAAACCTACACTTACTTTTATGATTTTTGGGTCAACGAGATTCTGAGATATTTTTGAAGCATTCGTTTTCAAACTAGATATGTACCACACTAGTGAGACAGCAGTGCCACCATGTGGTAAAGTACAGGTGGAGCAAGAGCATCCTTCATACGTACGTAGGACATTTAGAAGACGATGCAGTGCAAGCTTCACTGAGACACACACATCAGGTATAGTGCAGACAGCAGCAGTACAGGAAGCTTCCCTTTTACACAGCAGAGGTTCATCACAGGCAACAGCACTGTGTGCTTCCTTCTGACACCAAGGGTCTCCTTCTGACTGCCTCCATTATCCGTGGGGGGCCAATAATGGAAGTTAAAGCCCCATAAGGATTGCAATTGTTCACGTTTCATCTGAGTACTCCCACTGCTGCAAGCAGCCAACATTTCAGAGAGAAACTCTGAAGAAAAAACGTGGGAATCAGCACAGAAACTCTGATTACTTTCACCAAAATAAGTCATAGAGACTATTTCAGCCCGGCCCGCCCACGGAGTTAACAGAGCCCCAGTATTGGTCATTCCTCCGGGAGGGAGGGGACAGGGATGGAGGTGTCTGCCTGACATCCACCTGACTTGTAACTCCTCCTGCAGCGGGTCCAGCAAGGGCTGCAGCAGTGATGCCCCCCTCAGACGCTTAACAGGTGCAAAGGGAGCCGTTTCCTCAAAGCACAAAGAACTAACAGGTTCTGCTTGGACAGAAACATACCACGCAGTGCTTAATTTGTAAAATATTAAGTGCAGGTGCTCACATTTTTTTTAGAAGGCCACACCCACTCCCCCGGCTCCTCCCACTTCCTCCAGTGGCTCCACCCACTTCATTTATTGGCTCCACCCACACCCATAAGCCTCAACACATCAGAGCTACCTCCTCACTTCTTGAGTTCCGCAAGAAGCTGAAGCCCTGGCTCTTTACATAAGCACCTCGGCGGCCTCGCACATACATACCTGCCCAAGCACCTGGATACCCTCTTGAGTGATTAGTTCACTATACAAATCAATATTTACATAACATAATATAACATAACATATAGGAAGCCTATGACAACAACTTAAAAATGAACTCAAATTATAGAATGTGTGTAAATCTCAAAATGCAGCTTTAGGAAAGGCCATTTGAGGACTTGACTTGAAGCAGTTTTGCAAACTAAAGAGAATGTGCTTGCACTGCGCTGTTCAAAAGAAAGGAAGGGATGAAGGAAGGAATACATTAAAGTAGGCAGCAACAAATGCAGGCACGAAGGAGAGTACTGGAGTGAGGAAACAAATAAGTAATGGATGAAAGAAGGAGAAAATAGGAAAAGAAAGTGAAAGGAAGAAATTAAGGAATAGTGCGAGAAAAGAAGTAAACAATGTGTAATGGATGAATAGAAAGAAGAAAGAAAAGGAGGAAGAACAGCAGAAGGAAGGGTTGAGGATAAGAAAGGAAGAAATTAAAGAAGGAGTAGGGAAAAAAGAAAGTAAGGAATAAATGGAGGAAAAAATGCACCAAGGGAGGAAGGATGGGGAATGAATGAGGATATATGGAAGCAAGAATGGAAAGAAGAAAGGAGGTATGGCTGGAGGTGCAGAGGAAGAGAAAAGGAAAAAGATGGGACGAAGGAAAGAAAGGAGGTCAAGGGAATGGATGCGAGTTTGAAAGGTACTGGATGA
Source organism: Calotriton arnoldi (assembly GCA_963921515.1). NCBI lineage: Eukaryota > Metazoa > Chordata > Amphibia > Caudata > Salamandridae > Calotriton > Calotriton arnoldi. The sequence continues at coordinate 71,179 of CAWUFW010022077.1, read as the reverse complement.
AGCAGGGACAGAGGGAATAATGCAAAGAAATTGAAAAACAAAAGATTAAAATACATTTCTGTGCCCTTAACACACCATGTATGTTTGTAAAGCACATATTCAGCAGAGGGGGGCTTGACACCAAATTAAAAATGTTGCTATCCAGCTCAATGGCACTCATTTTATCGACCCCAGAAAAATGAAAGACTGAGTGGCCACACCAAGATTTAAATGTATGACCCTGAAATCAAACACAGATTCCTGGAGTGGATATAAAGATGTGTACAAGAAGGAAAAACATAAAAGGGAAAGGGAGGAAGAAGGAGAGGTCTGAAGGCAAGGATAGATACAAAGATAGACAAAGAATGTGAAAAGAAGTGGGGAAAGCAGAGATTGGGAGTGCAAGATTGGAGTGAAACATGATGAGACTGAAAAGTGGAAAGAGGAGAAAGGCAAGGGAAGAAGAGCAGACAGCGGGGAGCATGTGAAAGGAGTGTGGAAATGAAAGATGAAAAATTAAAAGCAGTTAATGAGGGGAGGCGGCAATTAAGAGGAAGCGCGGACTTAGGGAAGAAAGTGAAGGAAGAATGGAGAGAAGCAAAGGAGTGAGGTGTGAATGGGGGAAGAAAAGCAGATACTGAGGAGATCCCCTTTTCCCCTGCCCCCTCCACAGTTCTGGTGTAGCTTTCCTGTGACTCTGCTCCGACCACTAGGAGAGGACTAAGTGGATATGGAGTTATGTGCTTCTCCCTTTTGGACTGAACCTTAAAGAAGGAGCATAGAGAGGTGGTGATCTTTATACCTTCTGTTGGTTTACTTACTTCCTTTCCTCCAGAAATCCCGAGAGTTATAATTATCGGCAGACCAATTGGGTGGGGGCAGATACCAAACCCTGCGGGGTCAGAGATGGAAGCGCTGTAAGCTTTCCCTTTCTGAGTTTACCTTCCTCTGTTCCACAAATGTTTTGAAAAGAAGGAGGGACCTGGGTTGGCTCTACCCAACTCGAGACCCTAGGCTTTCTTGTGGGACACCACCGGCACAAATTAAGCACTCGGAAGGATGCAAGTAAATTGGCAGTGCTCTTGGGAGGGGCAGACACAAAACGGAAAAGGAAAACCATCGAATAAGAAGCAGGCAAAACAGAATGGCAGGAAAGCCAATCAGTGGTAATCAATAATCAATGGGAGGGCTCTAAGCTCCTGTATGTTCTTAGAAAGCCCACAATATGCCTCACAGCAGCGCGTGCACTGTTTTGGAGGCTCTACCTACAACGGACTGGGACACAGACCTGGAGGCATAGAAACAAATAATTAAGCTGACGCATGGCCTTATAGATAAGAAGGCAGGCTAACACATATACAGAGAGACCACTGGATGTACGGAGAGCTAATATGGGCCCTTAATGATTTATACTTTGGAATTTATTATTTTAAAGCAAACACTGAAAGAATGACTGGCCAGCCAACTTAGTGAGGAGGAATTCATTTACAGATGTCTTAACTTCAAAATTATAAACCGTGGTCCTTGTTCTGGCAGCCTCTGCTCTCCATAATTAAGTGAAATGCATTAATTTAGTGTTGCTTGCTGAATCTCTAAAAAGCGTATTCTCTCTGGTGTGCCACGCTAGAAAGGATCTCACATGCAATTGCTGAGTGATGCCATACATTTTTGTCTTTGTTTGTTATGGCTGATCAGATATTTCAAAAGTAGACCTTAAAACATATGTACATCACAAAGGAAAATAGCTTATCAGAAAGCATTTGGCTTTTCATGGAATCATTGTCCCCGCTTATCTCTTCCCCGGAGTGGCATTTTATTACAACAGTGTCATATCACGCATTGCATTGTGTTCTGTCTGGGCTGGCTGATTGTGACACAGTACTGTTAATGGGCGCGTAATGCGTGAGGCTGATTATGAATGGAGACCCACAAGGCACTTATGCAGACTCCAGGAATCAGACGATGATACCAATGATTCACTCATATCTGCCTCGCCTCCGTAGACGGCACCATTTTAATTGCATTACTGTAATTGTATGCAAGTGTACACAAATTATTTTGCAACGTTTTTCCTAATGCTTACACAAAATATGGCATTTGACTCTGTGCTAATAACGGTCGTTTATATTCCTACCAAAAATAAGCCCCAGCAGCAATCTGCACGTTTGTTAGCAAAGAAGTTTCCATGTGTAATTTGGGGAAAACTGAAGATGTATATAATTTTAACATGTTTCCCGTTTTACAAAGAAGACTGATCATAAGATGTTTTTAAGTTCTGCAGGCGTATCCATTTTCTGGTACTAACATTGCTTGTCTGAAATCTCTCACCTCCAACTGCACTGACCTTTTACCCAGCGCTCTCTTGCTCACAGGAGGTTTAGGGGATTCACGACGGTTTCCTCTGCCACTTGCTCTGCTTGCTCCGTATCCTCTTGTTGAACTCAGCTGCTCCTTCTGTATTCTGAAAGATTCCTTCGCGCCGCGGCCGGGGCTTGGATGGGGACACCCAATCAGCTTTCGTGCTGCCTGGAGTGCCCCGGAAGTCAATTCGCGCCGAGGCCTGCCTGTTCCATTCGCACCAAGGCCTGCCTCTCCCTGCAGAGCCTTGAATCTTCCTCCGACCACAGCCCCGCTCCACTCCTTTCTCTGCAGCTGACCAACTCCGATTGAGGCCCAAGCAACTAAAGAAATTCCACCATTTAAAAGTCGGAACCTGCAACACTAGCATACCCATGTCTCTCAATTCTATAGACCCGGCCCTGAGAAATAAGTGCCGGTGCTTAGCACCGGAAAGCACCAGCACAAATTAAGCACTGATACCACGGTTCCCTCACACACACTGACCTGGCTCAGCACAGAAAGCCACGGTGCAAGCTTTGCTTCCACACAGGACAAGAACAGAATAATCAACTTACACAAAACAGAAGTAGTGCAGCCAGCATTTGTGTGTTCACAGAACAAGCAGTCAGCACTGGTGTGAATATCCATCAAACACAGAACAAATATAGTAGAAACAACAGTAGATTCCGCATTTGTAGGGCATGTCTAACCTAAGAGGGGGTAAGCTTCTGCACAGGTATCTCTAAACGCTCCTGTGCATGGCTTTGTGTCTTATGCAAGTGATATTGAAAGCTTTTCTGTCTTGTATGGGGAGCCAGCTAAGGCTCATCAGGGCTGGTGTGATATGCACAAAGTATTCCACTCCTGTGATGAGACTTGCAGCCGCGCAGAAGGTGGCCGTCAGAGGTGCCATCTGAAGTTTCAGATTCCCTGTAACCAAGGCATTTCCATGGACCAGTCTTCATAGAACCAACAATTTAATTAGTATTTTGATGGCTTCCTCTGGTAAAAGGGGGTTTATCCCTCTCAGACTTTTCCACAGGTATTGCACGATGTTTGTCATGTGCGCTTGAAGGTTCACTTTTTTGTCAAATAAAAAGCCAGGAGATATCATACAATCTTGTAAGTTTGAGTTTACATTCCAATATGATAAGAGACTCACAACAAGATTGGCTAAGTATCGAGCTCTGTGGTTGGTGGGGAGATGAATAAGAGTGAAGGGCTTGATTCAGAGTTTGGTGGACGGGTATTCCGTCACAAACATTGCAGCTATTGTGACCGCCATATTACTAGGGCGTTATATCCTAATGCACTTGGATTAAAGCGGATGGTATATCCCTCATGTTTGTGATGGAATAACACACCTGCCAAACTATAAATCAGCCCCCCAGACTTTAGGGAGTTTAGTTTCAGGTGGTGAAGTGCCATCGAGGATTGCATGCCTTCTAATGTTTGACCTGTTCGAGGGATATCCTCTGGCATTAGCACTTTGAGATGCTGTTGTGTGTCACGCACAGACATTTCAATAGTCAGGTGAGAGGTTGTATCTAAAGACCGAAGAGAGAAGTGGAGAGCACTGAACCTCAAGGAATTCCCTGTTCTATAGGAAAGGGTCAGATAGAGGCATGCTAAGTTTTATATCTGCGAAGTGGACCTCAAGGTAGGGGAAGAATCGTCTCAAAATGGTTCAATTTATCCCCATTTTCTCTTTGAGGACATTCAAGAGTGTGCAATAGTTGACAATATAGAATGCTTCTGGAAGGTCAAGGAATATGAGAAGACAGGAGTCCCCACTGTCTAAAAGATGCAGCGCAACAGCAATCATTTTTAGAAGGGTTGTTTCTGTGGTGAAGCCGGGCCTATATCCATCTTCGAGATCATCGAACGGGTTATTGTCTTCAGTGTAGTGGTCGACTTAGGAGGCTACATAGCTTTTGAGTGTTTTCGATAGAAATAGTAAATTGAAGATTGAACGGAAGCTGTTGACGTCTTGGGTCCTCATACTGTATTTTTTACCAGTGGGATATCCTGGCCAGTTTAGAGGGGGGCTGGAATTTGGCATTGATGTAAGAATGTATTAATTAGGTTAGAGCCAGTACAGGTAGGGCTGAAGTTGTTGTAACGAGAGGATGGCCTCATTTTTGATATCGTACTTTTGGGATCGATCTCCGTGATTTTTCAGAAAGTGGCGCAACTTGTAACAGGGCGGATCTTCACTTGGAAGAATTATTTTCTTAGAGAGTTTTGAGAATTCTTTCACATGTCTTTTTAGGTCTCGCCTGAGCCAGCGCGCATGCGCTGCACTGCGAGGCTTTTGTAAGGGCTTCCAAAAGGACTTCCAACTCCCACAGCTTTGCTCGTGTTTTTTTTTTTAGTGTCACGCATTTGATTGGCCATTTCGTAAGGCTTCCACAAAAGAAAGCACACAAATGGCCAAAGGCTTGGCTATGTCCCGCCTTATCTTTAAATGTCCCCTCCCATGGCCTAGGGGTCTCGGGAGCACGCAGGGTGCCATCTGTTCTGGCAGCTGCATTCCTTACAGCGCGCACTCCCGGGCTTGTCTAATGAGCTTTCACTTGTTTAATTTTTGTGGTTTCCAGCGTCAGAGTCGGTTTAACTGTTTTCTGTGAAGCTACAAACTTTCACTTTCCGCCGCTGCCAAGGGCAGAAAACGCAACTTCAAACTTCCAAACTCGCTGGAAACGGAGGTCCTGAAGCGTACATTAAAGCGCAAAGCAGCACCCGGGACCGAGGACACCAAACACCTGTGGGCGCGGGGGCCACCTCTTGAGATTTAACTCTTAACTTAAATCAAACCAATTTGGCAATTCGATTAAAAACCCGCACATATCCTAGTTCCAAAATAATTGTGATGAAAAGAAAAATAACAAATCCTCCTTTATGCGTGTCACTAAACAGAAGAGTACGCATGCTAATATAACTATAATAATTGTTTTTATTGCCGTTCGTCTTCTTCTTCTTATTATTGTTATTATTATTCTTAATAATACAAATAATTCGTTTACTTAGTTTATTTATTTATTTCGATTAAAATCCAGGGGTGTTGAATTGCTAGATGTATGATGTTATCAGAATCATTATTACTATTAATAATATTCTTGATTATAAAATAAATCACTTCTAGTGACAGTATATACTAGTGATAATAATAATAACAATAATAATAATATTAATAATATGAATATATTATTAATAATAATATTAATAAAAGTAATATTGTATTAATAATAGTTTCGTTTACAAGTCTTCCTGTGTTCATTACTCCAAAGGAAGAAAATGATCTGACACTCTTCACCCAGGTTAAATTATTTTCCCCCAAAATCCTAACTATTTTCACTACATAATTATTTTGTTTAGTAGTAACATTGTTGTTATTAATATGCAGGATTATTATTACCGTTATTATTATTATTAGTGATAGTATTATTTGCCATTTCCATTACCATAGTCTTCATTACTAATATCAAGCAGTATTAATAATGTTACTTCTAGCCAAAAATGAAATATAATTATAATGGGTGTGTCATTAAAAATGGCACTACTGCACAGCGCGAATACCAAAATTGCTAGTGGTAATATTAATAATACCTTTAATCTACATTGCAGCATTTTTACTGAGTCAAATATTGCAGTGATTCGGTTGCGTTGTTGACACCGGACGTAAGCAATGAGTGTTCACGGGGCGCCAGAAAGACTCCCTTCAGCGTTGTGTTGGTTGTAAAAGTTGCCGAAACTGCAGCGCGCGCATTGCCGGGTGCGCGCGCCGTGTTTACAGTTCCCGCGCGCCTGTTCTGTGTATTTGTGACAGGTCCCGCGCGGCTGCTGTACGTGTAGTGCTTTTAGTGCGTACATTGCCGCTGTACCCTCTCCTGAGCCCGGTGCCCCCCACCCCCGCCATATGGATTTTGCAGGGCGCTCAGCGCTTTTTAGATTCTTTGCCCTCTACCACGTGTACATTGAACTTTACACTGCGCCTACCTCGTGTGCATTACCGAGGGGGCACCACCATGACGTGTACTGTGCTTGGACCCCCAGTATCCTGGGTGGGCACAGTGCTCCGACGCCTGTGTACTGCGCCTCGGCGCTGCTGCCTTGTTAGCAGTCCTCGGCCCTTTAGTGCGCGCGCACTGCCGTTAAACTGCCCCTGCCACGAGAACAGTGTCCTGACGTCCCAGCCATGACTGTGTGTGCAGCCTGTGCCATGTGCTCAGTGCCCGCACCTTGGCATCTGTACCGTGCCCCATGATTGTGCACATACCTGGACCCAGTGCCAAGACCGGGTGCATTGCCCTAGCGCCCGTGTACAGGGCCCCAGGTATGCGTACATTACCCAGCACCGCTCCAATGATTGTTTACATGCCACGGCCCGGCCTCAGTACCATCACCGGGCACAGTGCCCTAGCGTCCGTGTCTCGTGTACAGGGCCTCTGGTATACGGCACCACTCCAATGATTGTGTACATGCCACGCCTGGCCCCAGTCCCATTACCGGGCACAGTGCCCTAGCGCCCGTGTACAGGGCCCCTGGTATGCGTACATTATGTACAGTGTCATGGCACCAGAACCTTAATTGTGCGTAGTGCCCCGCACCCCTGCCCTCTGTACAATGCCCCTTGCAGGGGCCTGTCCTTGCCAAAGGTACACTTCTCCTTGACACACCAGTGCATGGTCGCGCACTTTGCCCCCGCGTCCTGCCGGGTGTGGTGTGCCGGTACGGGCCACGTGCCCCTTCCACCCAAGGGTGCCCCAGAACATGATTATGCGCAGTGCCCCTTTACCCATGCAAGGTGTGCGGCGCTTCGCACAGTGCCAGTGGGCATGTACGTTGGCATATGTACTGTAATTATTCGCAGAGCCCCCGGCACCGCGTGCACACGGTGCCCCACGGTGCCAGAGTGCACTGTTTCTGTCTTGTGTGCAGTGCCTCCCTCTGCTGTTTTTAGGTCTCGATAGCGTCGCAGCGCATGCGCTGTGAGACAATGGGGCTTATTTACAAGCCCCTAGCGCTGCGGGTGCGTCACCTCTTCCCAAATAAAAAGGCTTGTAAATAAGCCCCTTTGACTCTAAATGCTCTGCATGAAGCTAAATGAATACATATATTGTATGACCATATCAGCGAACAGAAATAAAATGAGAATTAATTTGCATGCTCATGTTAATGCCTAACGCTATTATGCCTTTTCCTAAGCACTAACTACTCAAATGAATATATGAATACAGAAAAAAGAAGCACGCTATCAGAAGGCAAATTAAATGTAATACACTGTGTTACTTGATGATGAATATAGTTGCATCAGCTATTGCAAATGAATAACAGCTTATATGGCCTGAGGCCTCAATGAGTAACTAAGCAAGTTGACTATACAGGGGCCTCCTAATAGGCATAAAAGGCACAATACAAAACAGTGCCTCCTGCTTTAAGGTACCAGAGAACATAGGTGCTACTATATATTAACAAGCATTTGCAATGCAATAGGTCTCGCATTTGCGAGAGTTTGAGCTATTGGCATTGTAAATGACGATGCCCTTTAATTATGTGTTTTGAAAACCTGCAAGTGGTGCGTAAACACGCACTTTGTACTTATAGTCCTTGCTTACGAAAAGCAAGGCTGGAGATAACAGCGCCTTTTTTAATGGCAGCCTTGCTTCTCGTAAGCAAGGACCATAAGTACAAAGTGGGTGTTTACGCACCACTTGCAGGTTTTCAAAACACAAATAAAAAGCATTGTCATTACAATGCCAATAGCTCAAACTCTTGCAAATGCGAGACCTATTGCATTGCAAATGCTTGTTTGAATTCGTGACATCCAGCATGGAGGGTGGGGGAGGTGTGTTTTGATTTACCCGGTCAAAAAAATTGTATTACAGAATATTCACACCCACAATATCATGATACAAGAATATTAAGGGACACAATATCGAAGGTAGGTGCATATAGGAAGTATAGATTTACTACTTCTAACTCCACATCTATGTAACTTGAAGATGTATATACCACGCAGATACATATATATGGACTTAGGTATAGAAAATCTAGACTTACTCACCTCTCAATTTTTTTTCAATATTTTGTCCTATATATTGTGCCCCATCGATATTCTGGGGTCAATTTTCAGGGCGCACACCGGTCAAAAAGCATTTTAGGTCAAGTTGGGCTATAAAAAGAGCGGCCTTGGCTTTAAAGATGTTCTTATATTTTTCATTCTTTCAGTACACAGTGCATTCAGGTTTGCTCTGAGTTTTTTTGTATAGTCATTTAGTTCTTCCGTCTACCATTGTCCTGATCTCTGTTTTTGCTCTTTTTAATTTCAGTGACACTGCCTCGTCCATTAAATTCTTTATGATTTTGTAACAGCTTTCACTAAAGTCAGATACTTTTAGTTTTTTGATGGGAGGTGGTAGTTTATTCCTGGTAGTTGGTAGTTTGTACCTGCTGTTAGCGATGTCTATATGTTTAGTGTCTCTGAATCACTTCTTATTTGTTGCCTGTTTGTTAAAGACTTGACCGAGACGAGGGAGAAAGGAGTCAGAACATAGTCTGACCAATCAGAAATCATCTTTCAAGGCCTCCTTCTTCGTAAAGTACCAGATGTGAATGGCCTCTCCGAGCCTTGTTTACTCTCTGTTCCTGCTATTATTGCCTTTATGGCCACTCAAACACTAGCAAGGGCAGTGTCAGGGGTAGCAATGGGTAGTCAGGGGTAGCAGCTGCTACGCCTGGATATCTCTAATTGACATTCTTTCTAGGACCCCACAGAACCTCTTTCGTGCCGGGTTTGTAAATCGAATAAGCTGACTTCTCAGGCCTCCGCACGCAGTTATTACTCACAGGCCCTGCCCAGACGTCTACTAAAAGTCGCAGAAGCTGCCGCTGATGCCGATCTGAACATTTGTAGGTCAGAGATCACACGAGGTGTCAGCTTGTTCCTTCATGCGCTGCCCCTTCAGCAGTCTCATCTATAAACACAGCACACTTTAAATTCATATGTCAGGAGTCTGTGTCCCACGCTTGCATTCGGGCTGTCTTCTGTGGTTTGCTCTAGAGCCAAGGACAGACCAGTCGGTTGAGCGCCTGCTCCTGACATCTAAGTGTGATCTACTTGAAAATGTAACCGAAACTCGTTCTTTTTTAAATGTATGTTTTTTAAAACTGGGCTACAGAACAAAGTTTACCCACAGCAGGATAACATAGGATTTACGAGGCAGTATTAATCCGAAGCCCAGACGGACAATCCATATGTAAATAAGCAATTATGTAATTCACCGTAAAGAAAATGAAAAAAGATAAAAATTTCTTGCAATGGAAATTATATAGCCCAGCCCAACCTAGTTCCCCAAAGAGGCCTCTCCGTTACAAGATGGCTTCTTTCACAAGGGGAGCGGTGATGCCACTGCAGATGAAGGGGCCCGGTGTCACAATATAAGATGACATCAGTAAACAAAGGAACATACTACAATGTCTATTGTTGGTGGCTGTTAGTGACGCAAGACTGCGTAAAGTGAACTCTGCACCGGATGGCCACTTTAAAGGGCTTCTCTTGTCAATGATGTCATAATACTTTTAAAACAAAACCAGGCATCAAACAAAGGGACATTCTGGAATTCTGATTGTGATTTTGGATCTGGTGAGGAGAACTAGGCAACATCAGGCAAAGGAGCATTCTGGAATCTTGATTATTGGACAATATTACTCAAACTAGATTGGGCAAAGAGAACCAGATGTCACCAAAGAGACGGACATTCTGGTGCCTTGTTGGTTGGAGATGTGGGATTGGACACAGAGAACCAGGCTCACCAAAGGAAGGGACACTTGGAGATGCAGGATTGGGTAAAGAGAACTGGATCATAAGGCAAGGCTGGGGGCTGGCAGGGGTGTGGCCAGTGTGTCCTGGGCCCCATTACAAAGAAGGAAATTGGCATTCTAATCAGGAATCAGTGGGTCCCTCAGACCTCTGGGCCCCGGTGTCACTCCACCTGCTGCACCTATGGAAGCTTAGCCCCTGGAGACTAGCATTATGTTTAAAGCACCAAGGCCCCGCCCCTCACCAGTAGCAAGGAAGTGTTCATGGCCGCCTGAGCGTGCCTTGCAATGCTCAGATAAAAGATGTCCCCTATATTGCCTTTCGTTCTTGCTACTCTACAGCAGGTAAGTACTTCTCTGTGAGCATGCCTCACGCGGGCCATCTGTTTTTCTGTAAAATAATGTCTGAGATCTTAGGGCTTGTCAACAGAGTTTATGCGACAGGTGGAAAAGAGTTTTACTTTGCAGCTCAGTAGTGTAACTGTTTTTACAGATATGTCCTGTGTTTATTTAATAAAATTAGTTAAGCTGGCACTCCGATCCTATCAGAGGCTTTTACTGGGGGCCCACGGTTACTCCCCCCTGCAAGAAGAGGTGTGCCTAAAAACTAGCTAAGCAACAGAGGTGAATAAGTCACACTAGATCCGGCTCTGGCTCAGCTCAAGGTCTTGTTGGACCCTCGAGCCCAAAATGAGCCGAGCTTTTAAGCGTCGTCTACCTGCCATCCACGCTCTAACAGCATGCACCAAGAATTAAATATGGCCATTAATCTTTTAGTAAAACAGGAGAGATAAAGAGATACCCATCTAGTGGCTGATTTGCAGAAAATGAAATCAGAAAACCTGGCATCATTCCAGGCTTCCTCTTTTGAGCAAATTGTGTGATCTGAGACAAATATTTTATTTCACCTTGCCTTTTTCTAAGATGCATACAAAAGTATCTTAACATATGTGAATTCAGGGTATTCGTGGTACAAAAACTTTTTTGTTTTATTTAATCGAGTATAATTTTGCTCCATGTATAGTAAGAATCTTGGCCACATATAGGTGCACATGACAACTGACTTGCGTCTTAGTTCCCTAGTGGCATTGTGGTGAAAGTGAGGGGGCATGAATGATTGAAAGTTCATGTTTAAAAATTGGTAACCTTTAGTAAATCCTCTCAATGTTTTTAGGACACACACTTTTTTGAATTTTGATTACATTTTATAATATTTTTACATGATAGCTGTTGCTTGATTTACATGCTGAATATTTGTACGGTTCCGTTCATGCATGAGCTCTTAGAACCAGAGCCGACGTTTGTTTCTGCTCTGGCTCGGCTCTCCCTGCTAATTTGTCAGCTCACCCACCTCTACTTAGCAGCATGTTCACCTGTCACCAACACCATCAGACGCTACTGGTAGGCACCCAGAAAACTTCCAACCTACAGGACAGGAGGAGTAAAACTGTTGCTCAGATAATGACGTGAGCATTGGGGCAGGCAGGGAGAAGTTGACATAGGGGCAGGGTGATACTTGGGCAGAGATATAGGACCAAACAGATCTGAACACTCGGGCAGGGAGACATGGACACTAGAACAGGTTAGACAGATGCTTTGACAGGTGATCACAAGTGCAGAGACAAGGAGACTTAGACAAGGAGACTTGGACAGGAGCACAGGGACACTGGAAGCAAGAAAGAGAGGTACAATGCAACAGAGACTGAGATACTGAGATACAGATCTTTAGACACTCTGCATAAACTTCTTTGCTGCCTTAATGCTTAACTTATTTGTGATTATAATTCATATTCCGTGCACTAGGATTTTAGTTGTGAAATAAATATTTTAAAATGTGTATTGTGATTTCTAGTGAATCTTGAGTATGTTATTCATTCATAAAAGAGGATTTGGTGTTGGTGTTCCACTAACTGACCCTGTCAAGTCTCATAGGATTGATCGTTACCTGAAACCCATCTTACACAAACATCGCTCAGTGGGTTGAGTATGGGTTGCAGTCCAACTGTTTTTCTGATTCGGGTTGGCACATTGACTGAGTCCTTAGTGCCAGGGGGTCTAGAAAATCAATACCTATGGCTCTAGAAAGATCTAGAGAACGTAGCACTTGGACGGAGAGACACTACTTTAACAGTGGCTCAGAGAGATGGAAGATGAGAAACACACAGTCATTGCACAACCTGGACAACTCTTACAAGGCACTGGGTAGTGTAATGCTTCACAAATACCAACTAATTCCAACACTGTTGCGTTTCTGAAAGTTGTTGTGTCTGCCATTGTTGACAACAGGTCCCACACGCACTAAAGCCTGGACTGGTTTGACTCAGGATAGATGACAGACGGTGGCACTCGATATGCCTCTATTTGGGTACACCACACCCGTGGTGTGCCCGTGGGAAGCATTTTGAACTATAAACCATCACTCTGTGCTTCCTGTCTCCTGATGGTCAGAGAGAGCCCAAACCAGCCTCTGACATCTCTCTCTGAGGACTGCTGGCTAGACGAGAAGTCCCCAGGGCACTTTTCCACAGGCTTTTTCAATAAATAAATAGTAAAATATATAATATCTTGTAAAATCGACTGTTTTTTGCGGTGAACCATGGGGCGCTGTAACTACTTACCTTTCAAGCTTACCAGTGATTGTGATTGTGACTGGCCAACAAGGATTCCTTAAGTTATTTGAATAGTGGATCGACCCACGGAAAGCTCTAGGCATCATTTGGGGTACCAGTTAATGAGTCCCTCAGTCAACCAATCCGCGACAAAACACCCTGTGCAAAACCGCCAGTAGGACACAAAAGATGAGAGTAAAAATAAGACAAAGTCAATAACTGAGAAGGGCAAGAGAACCATGTCACAGGTCTGTACATTTTGTGCAAACGAATCCAGTAATAGGGCACTACAGCTTGGAACAGTACTTTGGGCAAACTAGGTACCACAGGGGAGCAGCGCAGCTCTGTCTGCAGTAGAGTGTGGTGTAAAGTGGTATCTGCAGCACGTGAAGTGCAGAAGGACACGCACTCCTTCATCTAAATCCCTGCATATCTGGGAGTTAGGGGACGTTTTAGCAGTCTCTTTTTAGGCCTTGTTTTTGGGTCCTACTGCTGGCAATTGTTATGGGGCAGTATTGGTGGGGTTTTCCACTGAGCATCAGCTACGGTACACAGCCATTACCATGCAGTCTTTACCACGCAGCGCCTTTACTACGCATGCCTTTACCATGCAATCTCTCTCTCTCTCTTATTGCTCTCTGGAGTGTCAAGGAACGGTGGACAGCAAAGGCTGAAGGCTTGGGTTGCGCTCTCTCACTCTACCTGTCTGTCTCTCTCTCTCACTCATTCACTCTCTCTGCCCTTCATAATCTCACCCTGTGTATTCCTGAATGTTTGACTCTAGACATACTCTTACCCTAGGAAACGCTCTCACTCACAAAGCACAGTTCTCTGCTGCCCTCCAGAGGCAAGACAAAGACACTGTAGGCTCCCATTGCATGCACTGACAGATACAACAGAAGGCCTATGGCATGCCTCAGAGAGCATGACACATCGACAGCAAGAGAGCACATTAGAGGTTTCCCTGTGTGTACACACACACACACACACACACACACCCCACCCCCGATTCTCTATTACTTTAATTTACACTTCGAAAAACAATATGCCAGGAAGCAGGAGCTTGTTGGTAAATAATTTTGCTGGGCAATTGATTTTGTTTTTTTTGTGTTCTTTTGCAGAACTCCATGAACATAGATCTATAGAAGACAGTTTCTTGTACAGACTCTAACAGAGCAATGAATAACCAACAGGTTTGGGACTTCTTCAGCTTCCCTGTAGCTGCTGTGTATACCATAAGACCCTTAGGCCTCAAACAATGCTGTGAACTGTACATCAGTGGCGGCTCGCAGAGGGAGTGCACCGCCAACTTGGCGATGCAGCGAGCGCAAGGTAAATAGTTTTACTTATTTATTTACTTACCTTACTCCTGCCCGTCGTATGTCCGACTCCACTATCCCCCACCCAGCCCCTCCCCTGCCTCGCCCCGCAGCACTCCCTCTGCGAGCCGCCACTGCAGTGTACATCACAGTTAAATGACTCTCCGCTGAGGCCTCATTGACTTTTCTGACCAATCAGAGAGCCGGATCTTCCTGCCGTGGTCACAGGGACGCCTCCTGGGGTTAGTATCCTTCTCATGCACTCCATGTTCTTTCCCAGAATGCAGTGCTGGCCTGGACCCGCTCCCAGAATCTAATCAGGGGATTATTGAGTTTGTAATGCTTGTTTAAACACTGCATTATCTAATTCCTTTGGAGCAAATATAAACTGAGAGAATGCCTTCCAGGCCTGTAAGTGATGTTAATGGCGTGCAGCAATAAACTGAGTACATCCCTCTCTGATGCAGGATAATGTCTCTGATCTCAAACTTTCCTGGCCAGCAGCAGAGTTCTGTTATGTAGCCAGGTTTAATATTAATGTTGTTTTCAATGGTCTCCATGGCATGGAGAATCCTTACTAACATTATGAGTTTGCAAAATTTGTTTTTCCTCACTCAAAAATCTGCAAAAACTTTGCAAAATTACGTCATTACGTGAAATACATTTCACCACTCTCACAAGTAACTTTTCTTCGCTTGGCTATATCTTGCACAGAAAAGACATGTGAGATAGTGGCAAGAGAATGGTTTGAGGAGAAAAATGTCTGTTTCGAGGAGAAAATGCCGTAGTCTGTGAAATTTCTATTTGGACCACTCTCCGGCACACAAAATTCACATAAAACTTTGAGTTTTGTGAATGGGGAAACTTTAGCACATTTCCTGTAATGCGAAATTCAGGTATTAGGAGATATTATTCTGGCGTAATAACAAAAAAATAGCACAGGGATAGCATAACATAACATAACGGGGCACTAATTAATGGGATTGTGGGATATAAGTTTATTTTTGCGACATCTGTGGCCTTAACCAGCACTAGAGGTTTCCTTCCTGCTGTGAGGTTGAGGAACTTGTAGCCATCTTGAGTTATCTTCCGGTGAGGGTTGGAGTTATTGCCTCCTCATGTATGTGACATGATGCCCGTCTCGCATGTCCAAGACTCTTAGCCACCTCCTGCACTACCCTAGTCCCGGTCTGTCGGTGCCTTCAGTTAGTAGAACATTAGTCCTTCTCTTATTTCCAATGAGTATAGAAATAGAAAATTCACAATCAAAGAAGTGATCCTTCGCAAATCCATTGTATTGTAGCTCAACTCCTATTTACAAGGCCAATAATGGAAATATAATTACCAATATTGCTTAATATCCCGGCAGGGTGCATGCTGCCGGGCCAGGCTGTTGCTACAGCAGGAGGCGGGAAGCTGGCAGAGGTGATCAAAGTGGCGTTGCACCTGGAAGTAATGGCTTTCTCCCCTACTGCTCACATCCCCTCCTCAGAAAAGTTTGGGGACCAGCCCTTGCCTCTGTACAAATTAAGTCCTGTTTCAAGGCCTTCTTTTGGTATGGAAGGGCAGCATTTCTGAACAATTTAACTTCTGTGGACCCCCATTGAATCGGTACTGGAAGTCGGTGACCCCTGCCTAAACAATTTCTACGACTTGAACCACAAAACGTACACAAAAATTCAGAAACAAGTGCAAATCAAACCACTACACAAATTATGAAATATTTTATTTTGTTCACAAACAAATAAAAACCTGCAAAAATCATAATTTTAATTTTGGGTTTAAATCTGTTTTATTGATCTTTAGTGAATAGAAACAGTACATTATAGCCCACCTACAACCATCAGCCGGTGGTAGTTGCATAAAAGCTAAGCGAGGTGAGGTATGTAGCGTTGAAGAGAGAGCAGAAAGGGATAGAAAGAAGCATTGGGATAGGGATTAGGGGGAGATGTGTGGGGGCGCATCCCTGATGAGAACATCAGTTGTGATGGTGTTACTATTTAATTGTCTGCAGTGTCGGTTGGAGAGGTCAAGCACAATATCCGAAGATACTGTGGGCATGTCAACTCACGGAACTCATCAGCTAGGTATTGTATTCAGGGTTGCCACATTTTATCAAAGCGGGGGATTTGTTGCATAGCGATGGTGGCCAGTCGCATCGAGTCGGGTAGGGAGCCTCCTGTATCAAATGAATTGAATAACCGTGTCAGGATCGGCGCCAGTTGGAGAGCAAAACATTTATAAAATTCCGTGACATAGCCATCCGGGCCTGGTGCCTTATTAGGTTTCAATTCATTTATCGCATTGAGAACCTCCTGAGCCGTAATGTCCCCCCTCCAAAGCTGTAAAAGTAGGGGCATCCGCCGCAGGGGGGAACACTTGGGTCAGGTAGGTCGCTACATCGAAATCCTGTAGTGGTTCGGCGGAGTAGAGGACCTTATAGAAGGTTCCAAATGCATCGGTGATATCCTCGTCTGAATGGCATATGCTGCCATCTGTCCCCAGCACCTCCGATATCCTGCGATCCATAGTCTGGGCCCGTAGACGATGCACGAGCATACGTCCCGCTTTGTGGCTCCCAGCATAATACTTCTGACGTCGTTTTAACAACGCATATTCTGCCCTTCCCATGTCTATGGCCGGCAATTGTTTATGGGTTGCTGTCAGTTGGTGACGGATCGCTACTGAGCTTGTCGGAGCATGGGCGGCTTCCAATTCTTTAATCTGCATTTCCAGTATGCAGCGTTTGTCCCGCCGCTCCCTATTGTATCCCGAGGTGATTCCAATAAAGTGTCCTCTGAGGACAACTTTTAACGTTTCCCACAGAGTGAAGATGTTGGTGGCGGGTGTGTTGTTAAGCTTTAGAAATGAGGTTAGGGCTGTCAGTGTCTTCGTATGGATGTTGTCGTAGGTGAGAAGTTTAGCGTTAAGTCACCAGCAGAAGTGGGTGGTCGCCCATTGGCAAGGGCGAAATCGCATATAGATGGGAGAGTGGTCAGAGAGGGCGGAGGCTCCAATATTTGCAGAGAGCGTGTCCCGCGATACTCCCTTGGTTGTGAGGAAGTAGTCAATGCGTGCGTATGTCTGATGGACTGCTAAGAAAAAGGTATAATCTACTTCAGTAGGATGGGTATGTCTCCATATGTCTGTCAACCCTGCGTCAGTCAGCCAGTGTTTGGTGCCCGAAGATAGTCCCACATCTTGTCCCAATCGTATAGTCGATCTGTCTTTCTCTGTCTCCATAAGGATGTTGAAGTCACCCCCAACCACTAATTCCTTGTCCGGTGAGGTCCACAGCCGTCCCAATGTGTCCTTAAAGAAGGCCTCCTGTTTCTCGTTTGGCGCATAGACGGTGGCTATCGTGTATCTAACCCCCTGTATGGAGACGTGTAGTGCTAACAGTCGACCTGGGATATCTAAAAAGACCCGTTCCGCCCTTCCCGCGAAGTGAATGGCAAGGAGTATTGCCACTCCTGCCTTCTTGGTAGACCCAGATGAGAAGTACTGCCGGCCAAACCAACGAGAGCGCATTCTGCGTCAGTCACTCTTAAGTAGGTGTGTTTCTTGGAGCATACATATATCACATTTTGAATCTTTAAGAAGGGAGAGAACTGCCAATCGCTTAGCTGAGGCATTAATACCTCGGACATTGAGACTAAGCAAGGACACTACCATTGATGCCCAAGTGTTGTTTATTCCACCCTCCCAGTCGCAGCGGGTGCCCACTCACCCTCTCAGGGAGGGGGTAAAACTGTGGAAGAGGCATAGGAGGAAGGATAGGGAAGTCAGAGAAAGAGTGATAGAAGAAACAATAAGTAGATATTGAAACAAGTAACTTCCCCAGTGGGGGAGTGATCAAAACACAAATATTGGGGTCCATGTAACAGGCATCTTCCAGCTCAGGTCGATGTCATCATAGGGAAGGTCCGCCATACAAACCACTCAATTAGAGTCGAGGCGGCTTAAGCTAAATCATCCTTCCCGGCCAGTGACCCAGAAATCAAACGAGACCAAGGGATCAACGGGAATTTGTTTCCTGATAAACCTATTGTTCATCGGTTGGGCTCACTCGGTCCCCGTCTCCCTGCAGTTGCCGGAGCAGATGCGATCGTTCCTCGTGGCTATTGGCCGCAGTGGGCATGCTCAGCGGTTTCTTCCTCCTTTGGGACGAGCGTCGCGTACCGCGGCCTCCACCCACGGGCTCCTGGGCTGGTGATCCGACATGCGCAGTCTGCCGCAGTTCTGGCATGTCTGGCAAGCTCCGGGCATTTTCAAGTGTGCGTGTCAACCGGACTTCCTCTCACCATACAAATTGAAGTCGAAAGGGGTGACCCCATTTGTATCTAATCTGTTGAGTCTGCAGGAAGTCTGTAAGAGGCTTGAGAGCCCTGCGACTCTGTAGTGTGATTGGGGAAAGATCTTGATAAAGCCATAGTCGAAGGCCTTCAAATTCGAGAAATTTCAATTCCTTTGCAGCTGCCATAATAACCTCTTTCTGCCGATAGTAGTGTAGGCAGGTAAGGATATCTTGAGGTTGTCCTGGTGTAGTGGTTGGTCTGCCGGCCCGATGTGTACGGTCGAAGACGATCTCCTGATCGCGTAGGGAGGGTGCTACGTGCTTGAAAAGTCGGATCATAAAATCCTCTAGGCTGCCGGCGACAGCCTGTAGTGGGACACCCTTAACGCATATATTGGAGCATCGGGATCTATTCTCCAAGTCTTCTATCTGGCATCGGAGTTCTAGGTTCTGGCCTCGGAGCTCCAGTAGTTCCTGACGGTGTCCATCCAGCTCCTCCTCTCTGACATCCTGATTTTGTTCCATCGTTGTCCCCCTCTAGTCTATAGCATCAACGTCCTGTAGAATCCCTTTAATATCTGCGGTGAGATCCCTCTTAAGGCTTGCAAAGTCATCCCGTAGAGAGCTGAATAGCTGCTCTAGGAAGGTTTTGGTGATAGGAGACTCATCCCTGTCAGTTTCTCCGTCCCGGGGGAGTTCAGCGGTTACTCCTGATCCCCACCCTCCGGTGTCATCTCAGACTTTTTCGTGGTCGTTGTAGTGAACATGTCTCTGACGGTGGGGTCTTTCTTCGACATCACAGCAGAGGGTGGGTCAATCTGTGACTCTCACCACACGTAGTGCCCTGAGAAAGGGGACTGCCGCACTCTCTTTATGTGCCCCGTCCCCGGGTATATCGAATGGTCTCAGAAGTCAGGGGTGGTCCGGGTCATGCCTTGGGTCACTCTAAACCTTGCACTTCTCTCTCTGTGAAGGGCGATTGGTAATTGTCCCTGGTTAAGAGGTAAGCCGGGGGCGAGGGAGGTAAGAGAGGCAGGAGAGGGCAGGTTTGTGTGAGTTGGGCTGGCCGTTTCCTATAGGCCGCAGAAGGCTACAAGCAGCAGCCCTCACCTCAAGTTCTATCGGGTGGCTAGATCTTCAGGCCTACTTAGTGTGTGATGTCATCCAGTGCCTCTCCCACAGCGTTACGATGATGTCTCTGAGGATCTCCCGTTCAAGTGTCAACTGATCTCCAATGCTTCAGTCCGCACAGGTCCAGGGGCCGCCCAGGCAGCGAACC
Source organism: Calotriton arnoldi (assembly GCA_963921515.1). NCBI lineage: Eukaryota > Metazoa > Chordata > Amphibia > Caudata > Salamandridae > Calotriton > Calotriton arnoldi. Next base: position 51,535 of record CAWUFW010022077.1, on the reverse strand, counting down.
CAGCATCCAGGCGTCTAGCCGCCGCTCACCAGCAGGGGAGAGCGCACCACTGGGATGGACCGGCCCACAAGGTGTGTGCCGCAGCAGGCCGTAAGTGTCAGCCCTCGTCCCTGATCTTTTGAACAGAGGCTAGGGCTATCATGTGTGGATTCTGATTACTGCGTGGGCTGGGACTTATCCTCTGTCCCAGAGCGAGCCTGTGTCTCAGCCCCTGGTCTTTGTGCCGGGGGGGTGGCCTACAAGGCAGCCCATTCACAGCACCCAAGCTTAAGTCCCCCCCGCCGATGCGCGGGCCCTGGAGTATAGGTTGGCCGGGGCCTGGTCCTTGCCCCACAAAGCAATCGTGCCCAGAAGGGAACAAGAGAGGAAAAAAGGAGAAAAAGTCAGGGCCGTGGGGACACGGCCCTCAATTCTAGGTCTTCACTCACCCACGGGGATTCATGGGCCTTTCCATTCGTCTCTGCAGCAGATGCACCGCAACCTCACTGCGTGGTCTCCCCGTAGGCCGTCAGCCACGATCCACTGTAGCCCTCCCACTCGGCAGCAAAGACTCACCAGTGGTGGGGACGAAGGGGGGGTATCAGCCTCCGATCACTGCCCATCAGTTGATGCGGCTCCTGTGAATTGGACTGGTCCCCCTGAGCCTGCACCGCCAGCTCCACAAGAGGGGCCTCCGCCTTCCCGGAGAGCCCGGGCCGGGGAGTCAGCTGCCCGTCCTCCACTGGCCCCGGGAGACCACTCCGCTTGCTGCCGCTGACACCCCACGGGTGGATGGGGCCCGATGCCTGTCTCAGGGCGCCTCTTCCTCCACTATTGCGCTGCAGGGCCTGCAGGTCCGGCGGAGCTCCATGAAAGGAGTCCTACGTGGTTGCCATCATGGACTCGCCCCCCCATAATTAAAATTTTAATGGGAATGTTGGAGCTTTTCAAAATGTTCTGTTATTTCTAAAAAAGGAAGTGATATGCTAGACTCTAGCAAAGAACTTTTTTTTTTGTCAGTGCATACCAGTCCTTTAATTGATGTCACCAATTGTCCGCTGCTCCCATGAGTCAAGATAAGGATACCAACGTACCTTTTAGCCTCCAATTTCAAATGGCTTCACATTTACAGAGAGTTTTAAACATTTTAGTTTTGCTTTTTATCAGTATGTATACTTTATTAAACTGCTAATATTATTTAATTTTATAAGCAGTCGTGGGCCCTCGTGCTGCATAGCTACAGGGGTCCTCGGGCCACAGGTTAAGTACCACTGTTGTAGTGTAATTATTTGACCACAGTCAGGAGGTCAGTATTGCCCTGGATTTAGAGTTCGCATAAAAAAATTTTTTTACAGCAGTTACAAATACAGGTCCTGCAGGCCCACCATTTGTAGTGCATTCTACGGTGCTTCATTGCTACCGGACTTTTGTTCGTGGTGAGTTAAGTGAAGTCATATGTTGGTTAAGGGGAAGCCGTTATTTAATACACTTTACGCATGGCCCCATTACGAACAGTTTGCAAATGTTAACAGCAGCAGTCAGTAAACTCGTTAAACGGTTCGTTAAACGGTCCATCTGGTGGCTGATGTCACAAGAGGTCTCAAAACCCACGCTTATAACAAAAGAACATTCTGGAATGACTAATGTTTCTGATTGTTAGCAATGTACCCCCTTTTTTCCTTTACACCCGATGAACCTTTTGAGTGAAGTTGCTCAGTGCTTAATTTAGGGGAAAAAAGGGCAGCGGTCCAATGTTTTTCTTAGGAACCTACCCCGGCACTGTATAAGGCTGAGACTGCGAACACCAAGGTTTGCCTAGTCTTGATTCCACCTCATACCTCTTTCTTCCACCACCTACACTTCCCGTCTCTTTATCTCATGAATACCGAGGCTGCCTGGTCTTGATTCCACCTCATACCTCTTTCTTCCACCACCTACACTTCCCGTCTCTTTATCTCATGAATACCGAGGCTGCCTGGTCTTGATTCCACCTCATGCCTCTTTCTTCCACCACCTACACTTCCTGTCTCTTTATCTCATGAATACCGAGGCTGCCTGGTCTTGATTCCACCTCATACCTCTTTCTTCCACCACCTACACTTCCCATCTCTTTATCTCATGAATACCGAGGCTGCCTGGTCTTGATTCCACCTCATGCCTCTTTCTTCCACCACCTACACTTCCTGTCTCTTTATCTTATGAATACTAAGGCTGCCTGGTCTTGATTCCACCTCATGCCTCTTTCTTCCACCCCACACTTCCTGTCTCTTTGTTTCCCTTTTGCTGGTTCTTTTTCAATCCTGCAGCTCCCTTTGTCACTGTTTTTCTCACTTTCTCCACCTCCATGCATCTCCTTTCCCTGTTTTTCTCGCTATTGCTTTGGGTAAAAGTCTGATGATGAAAAATAAGTCCTGGTTCCCAAAATATGAGCCAGTGGCCAGCGCCTATACCCACTGCACAGTTGGTAAAGTTGCAGAATGCATCACTGCTCAAGCATTTTGCTATTGCATGCCTGCACTTCTCCTCGCCCAATGCCACTGGGGAGGCCGGTCACCTCAGAACCCCCTCTGACCACAATGTTGCTAATAAAAACTATTTATCAGAACACCACCAACTAAGCTGCCTTTTGGCACTTGATTTGACTGTGTTATTAATGCACACTCCAGCGGTACTCATTTTATCGACCTCAGACGGATGACAGCTGACTTTAGCTTGTCAGAATTTGAATATATAATTTTTGAGACTATGGGCAGGTCCAGAAAACATGATCAACTCTGTACGAAATTATCACACAAATGCTACTAGTGTTCCCTGGTAAATCCAATCTGCGGCCTATGTGTTCGTCCTTTAACAGTGGTGTGGTGTGCTTTGTTTGTGGTCACATTTGAAAGGGTGTCACAGCTAAACATTGTTGGCATGGGCAAGGGAATCAAACACAGCTTAACTCAAAACAAATCTGTGATAGTGGTGTCTTGCAAGAAAGGTACAATCCTCGGGCCCAGATCTTAAAACAGCCATGCCAGAGGGTTTCAATATTGAACGAGTGGACCGAGCAGATAAAAAAGGCGGGGGAATTGCGATAGTCTACCGCATACCCATTAAAGCAATCTTCCAGCCCGTCTTTCATCTAGAATGCGAGGCACTCAGATTTAATCTGAAACTGAGCCATACACATTCATTTCAGGAACTTCTCATTTATACCACCAGGCCCCAGGGGTAATTTTATCCAGAAAATTCAGGACTATACAGAATCCTGTATTGATTTTCCAAAATTTACGTTTTTGGGAGATTTTAACTCCCACTTAGAACTTACAAACAACCCGGACACCAGTCATTAGGTGGACAATTTCAACAGCTTCAGCCTTTCACAGATTATACATGAACCCACTCATCTAGCCAGCCATAGTCTTGATGGTGCATTTACTAACAACCACAACCTGAGTTTGGGTAAGTTTATGCCGATAGTGTGGTCTGATCATAAGGCCATCTTTTTCTCACTTATTGTTTCCCCTGACAAGGGCCCAGACATAAGTGTATCCGGAACCTTCAAACACAGACCATGGAAAAATCTTAACTTTGAAGAGTTAAAGGGTATTCTCTCCAACTCAAAGCCAGTGCTAGACAACAGCGGAGAAATTGCTGCAGAGAATTACACCCAGTGGTTAGAATCGGCAGCCCTCAGACTGGTGCATGAAAAACGAATCAAGTGCCACAGAAAAAACCCACCGGCCCCGTGGTATTCACATGAGTTAAAAATCATCAAACAGAAATGTAGACTGCAAGAGCGCAGATGGAGGAAAGACTAGTGCCCAGAAGAAAAAAATAAGTATAAAAGGATCCTTAACCGATTATAAGGCTCTAATCATTGCTGCTAAGTCCAAATACTTCACTGAAAAGATAAATTCAGCTAAAAGCGCCACCAGAGAACTATTCAAAACAGTGAAGGCCTTGTCCAACTTTAGTAATGGCAGCACATTTAACACCGACCAATCCTTCTGCAATCAACTTGTAATCAATCAATCAATCACAGAATTTGTAAAGCGCACTACTTACCTGCGAGGGTCTCAAGGCGCTAGGGAAAAAGGGGGGGTGCTGCTACTGGTCGAACAACCAGGTCTTGAGTAGCCTCCTGAAGGTCAGCAGGTCTTGGGTCTGTCGTAGGCTTAGTGGAAGGGTGTTCCAGGTCTTGGCGGCGAGGTGGGAGAAGGATCTGCCGCCGGTGGTAGTTCTTCGAATGCGAGGGACGGTGGCGAGGGAGAGGTCGGCGGAGCGGAGTTGGCGGTTGGGGACGTAGAAGAGGAGTCGTCTGTTGAGGTAGGCTGGGCCAGTCTTGTGGAGTGCCTTGTGTGCGTGGATGAGGAGTTTAAAGGAGATTCTCCTGTCGACGGGGAGCCAGTGCAGGTTCCTCAGGTGGGGGGTGATGTGGCTGTGGCGTGGTACATCGAGGATCAGGCGTGCGGAGGCGTTTTGTATGCGTTGCAGTCGCTGGATGAGCTTGGCCGGGGCTCCCGCGTAGAGGGCGTTCCCATAGTCAAGTCTGCTACTGACGAGGGCCTGGGTGACTGTTCTTCTTGTGTCTGTCGGGATCCACCTGTAGATCTTGCGAAGCATGCGGAGGGTGTTGAAGCAGGAGGATGAGACTGCGTTGACTTGCTTGGCCATGGAGAGCGTTGAGTCGAGGATGACTCCCAGGTTGCGTGCGTGGTCGGTGGGTGTCGGGGCTGCTCCCAGCGTCGTTGGCCACCAGGAGTCGTCCCAGGCTGAGGGGTTGGAGCCAAGGATGAGGACCTCTGTCTTCTCCGTGTTCAGTTTTAGTCGGCTGATCTTCATCCAATCGGCGACGGCCTTCATTCCTTGTAGATTTCTTTCAAACCAAAGTTAATACTATCATCCACGTTTTTAGGCAAAATCAGACAACCTCCTGTGCAGGAGATGCTTCGGCCACCGCAGATGGCCTAGACACCCTACTATCCCTCAAAAGCCCTGATGATACACATTTAGAAAACTTTTGCCCACTCTCTAAAGAAAAGGTGATCAAATTCATCATCTCCACCAAATTTGGGGCCCCCGCAGACCCATGTCCCCCTCGGGTCTTTCATACAATCTCTAGTTTAGTAGGAGGGCCGCTTACAGATTTATTTAATAGTATATTGACCATGGGACAGTTCCCAGCTATTTGGAAAAAAGCCTCTATTGTACCACTGGTCAAAAAACCCCTCACTGGACTCAAATGATGTAAAAAATGACAGGCCTATATCACGCCTTCCTTTTCCGGCGAAAATATTAGAGAAAGCAATGAATGACGAAATTGTATCATTTCTAGAAGCAAATCATCTCCTTGACGCCTCCCAGTATGGTTTTAGAGCAAACCGGGGTGCCGAATCGGCCCTAGTAGCATCCATCGAAGAATTGAGAATAGTAGTGGACAAGGGCAGAAAAGCGTCATTGATTCTACTAGATCTATCTTCCGCCTTCGATACGGTCCACCACTCACTCCTTCTTAATTGGCTTCAGTTTCTAGGCTTTGACAATTCAGCACTGGCCTTGCTGAGCTCATTCTTACGCGACAGACAACAGACCGTGGAGCTGGGAGACTCCATCACGGACACTTTCTCTCTCCCCTGTGGAGTGCCTCAGGGGTCCTTCCTCAGCCCCTCGCTTTTCAATGTCTATGTCATTCCTCCGATAAAGCTCATTCACGGTTACAGCTTTGCCGTTTTTTCCTACACGGATGACACGCAAATTGTGGTGTGCATATCATCTGACGTTGAAAAGGAAGCAATAAACTTCTGCCGCTGCATGTCTCACACATCCAAGCGGATGCAGGAAAACTGCCTGAAGCTAAACTCAGATAAAACGGAGGTTCTGCCATTTGGGAATCACACCTCATTTTGGAACACGTCATGGTGGCCATCTGATCTCGGCCCCCTTCCTATTACTGTTAAAAAAAGCCAGAAATTAACCAAACTACATTGTCATGCTTTTTCCTGCTTAGGTCGCTAAAGAAGTTTTTCTCGTTCATTCCGTTGGAGCTACAAACAACAGTGACATTGGCACTTGTCATCTCAAGGATAGGATACTGCAAAGCCCTGTACCTTGGTACACAAAAGCAACAGGTGAGAAAACTCCAATCCTTGCAAAATGCAGCTGCCAGATTGATTTTGAAAGTCCCCAAATTTGCCCCTTTCGCTCAGGTCGGTCCAGGGGCTACACTGCTTCCAGTGAGGAACAGGATCAAGTTTAAGGCACTTTGTCTGGTTCACAAGGCCTTGCACCGGACCGGGTTAGAATATTTTCAAAAACTTTTCTCATGGCACCCCTAATCGAATCCTCAGATCCAGTTCAGCCAGATTGGCAATTGTTCCCAGAATAAATAAAGCTAGATGGGGCGGGAGAACTGTCTCCTTTGGCAAAGGTAAACTCTGGAACTCCTTGCTGTTAACTTTGAGATCTCAGTCCAATCTGCTGCAGTTTAGGAAACAGTTAAAAACATGGCTTTTCGCTGAATCAATTAGGTAAGCTCTATGATTCCATTTTTCTCTACTGACTTCTGCCGTCTAACCGTTAGCGCTATGACACCTTTGGGTAATTGTGCGCTTTATAAAACACATTTACATTACATTTGGTCTGGAAAAATGACAGTTTTGAAGTTGGGGTGCTCCCCATCCCCCAAATAGAAACTGTCATTTTCAAGCATTTTGCTGCAATGTGTTTTAACTAAGTGGTATGGTCGGTCCTTGCAGAGATCTGAGGAATGGAGGGTTCAAGGTGATATTTCAGCAAGGAATACTGACTGGGATGGGCCCGCCATATAGGAATCAGGGAAAACTCCTGGCTAGATAGGGGACTGGTGGCTGCTTCTGTGGCAGCAGGGGCTGACAGCCAATCAGTCCACAAATCATTGAAAGCAGACCTGAGGGATTCACAACCAATTTTCTAAGGTACATTTTCTGTGGCAAAGAAATACTGCTCATAGGTACCACAGAGTGGATGGCTCAGTGAGCTAATAAAATAAATGCAGGGATCTGTGTTTTAACCCCATGGTCACAGTTAGGAATCCTAGGGTGCCTGTTCAGACTTTCATCCTTCAAGATCAATGTATTGAATGCCTGCGATATTTGCAAAAATAAAAGTGTTATGGCGCCAAGAAACTATCCGGTGAACGTGCACTTTGTAAAAGACACGTTATGTTCCTGTGCAAGACCCTAAAACAGAGCATCCCGTGAAGGCTTTCTGTCAATATATTTGGAGAATGTTGTGTAACATGGAGTGTTAATTCACATCTAGACAAAAGAAACCAAATGAGAGGGCATGAGTCGCTTCCTGAGCTCACTGCATGCAAGATAGGCTGATATTACAAAGTGTTTGAGCTTCCAGTCCAGGCCTGAGTCAGCAGCACAGATGCTGCAGGAAAAGGACAGGGTGGGCACCTTTCCATTATCAGGCTGCAGGACTCTTTACACCAGAGGTTCTTAACCTGTGGTCCGAGGACCCACGGGGGTCCACGACGCCTACTCAGGGGTTGCAACTCTTTACAAAATTAAATAATATTAAAATTAGTCAATTAAAATTAAGAAAATATATACAAATAAGGAAGTAACATTGAAAATTTGAAAACTTTTTCTATATTTGATTGTGAATTGCACAAAATAGTTCAATGTTTGAGCATTTGCCTGGTTAATCTTGTTTTTGTATTTTTGTGTTTTGTTTTGAGGTCCAAATCATAGAAATTGCTTGAGCTGGTGGTCCCCAACTTTCAATAATGACTGAGTGTGGGTCCCCAGATTCCATTAATGATTCAGTGGGGTCCACAGAATTCAAAAGGTTAAGAACCTCTGCTGTACACTCGTAGACAATTAATGCCCGCAGATCTGGAAGAAGATGTTTTTGGGTGAGTTGGCAAGAGTTGCTGTGTACATTTTCGGGTTTTCATTCCACAGCCCGCACCTCGACTTAAAGACACTTGTTACTTTGAAAGACAAAACTTTCACAACATTGAGTATGTGTGGTGTAATTACTGCGCTGTACTGTGTCTGAGTTGCAATCCTTCCAAGCACACTAGAGTAAGTCTTCACTGCTCGCCTTCGCTACGCTTCAGAAGTCAAAACTACCAAGGGAGTAACTTGGTTATTGAGTAGGAATTGTTTTCGGGCTACTGAAGAAATCTACTTTATTTAGGTGGGTTGTTAAGCGCTGCAGACCACCACAGAAGCCTCTTAGCGCTTTGATTTGTGCTCAGCTAGAGGTGGGTCTGTAAAAATGTATATTGACAGAAGACCTAAACCAGGTGACAGCAGAACACATGGTGAGCAGATGGTTCTAACTTGCCTCTCACAGCCAAAGCTAAGCAGGCAAGAATTCCCTTGTGGCTCCTGAAACAAAACGTTTTCTATAACACTTAAATCCTGTAGTATAAGTTGGTATAAATGTATGTCATGTAAAAATATTCCGAGGTTATTCAAAAATGTAAAAAAAAAAGCTAAATAACAGTTGTCACTGTGTATTTTATTTATAAAGGAGGGTGGCTTTCCAAGTCCATAGTTATAGTATTAAAATCAAAACTACAAGTCCCACAATGCTAAGTGTTCTTGCTTAAAAGCCGAAGTGGCTGAAGGTGCCATACTACGGGGATCCACTTGGTAGCTTCTTTGATCCCTTACTTTTGCTACTAACACCTGAAGTAATTGTTTATACAGATCAAGGACAGGTGCCATGGTTCTTAGTTTCAAGGCAGGTCTGACACGTCAACATCTTTTAATTCACTGTACGGATTATCAGCACATTAAGATCTGACTCAGCTCCAATTCTACCAGGACGTTTGCTTTATCAGAGATTTGTTAAATAGTAACCAGAGAGGTTAAAAGATGGCGCTTCCCATCAGCCTCATGATGGGGTGAAGAGCAGAAGGGAAGGCAGATGTTGACTGGGACACCACGGCTTCCCCGAGAAGTCAATGCTGGTGCACAGAAGGATTGTTGTAAGGAATATCAAATACCAATGGGACGGAACATTGTTACCACAATATCAAGGGACAAACTAACGAAAGGTAAGTGCACAGAGGGGGGTAACGATTTACTGTTCTTAACATCTACGTACCTTGAAGATATATATCACCAACGTACATATATCTGGGGTTGGGTATAGAAAATGTATATAAATTTACCATTTGATACTTTGTCCTTTGATATTATGGTGACAATATTCTGTCCCGTCAACATTTAGGATTCGATATTTCCAGCCTACGCTGTAAAGAAGGGTTCCAGGCAGTCGCGGCCGGCATTGCTCGTGGGTAGGGGGCGGGCACGAGGGTTTGCGGGTGGGGGGGATTCGGGGGGGGTGTCGCGGGGGCGGGAGGGTCACGGGTAAATTAAAAAAAAAAATTAAACTAAACTTCCCTTCCTTTCCGCCGGCTGGGTCCTGCGTCTTCTCAGCTCCTGCTCAACAGGAAGCAGGCAGGCAGGCTCCCTCCGGACCCTCCCCTAAGCCAATCACAATGCTGCAAGCAGCGTAGTGATTGGTCGGGACGCCGCCCAGCCAGGGGCTAATGGGGTGGCCATGTTCTCCATGTAGGCGGCTATGCAGCCTGCATGGAGAAAGGGCAGAGTCCGCATGACTGGTTTGGGCGGCCCCAGAGGGCCGACCAAACAGTCTTTGCGCACTCAGGAGTGTGCAAACCACTCCTCCCCTGCCCAAAGAGCAGATTTGCCCCGCCCACCCGCCCGCAATGCACAAAGAAAACATAAAATGGTAATAACTTTTAGTAATCACCATTTTATGTTTTGGCTTCTCGCACTGCGAGGAAGCAGTGGGCGACGCTCCTCCGCCCTAGTGGAGGAGCCGCCCCTGGTTCCAGGGTCTCTCACCTCTCTGGAGGCTGAGACGCCCTACTCCCTGTCCCTATAAACCAGCCTTTACCTTCTCCTGGCCAGCCCTGCCCTGCTGCATGGACGAGGCTGTGAGGAGGGAAGCAGAGCGTTCAGATGAAGCTGGCTCGGCCCAAGAATCACTCGGAGCTCGGGTCAAGCCAGAGCCAGACATCTGGCACAAGTCAGGCTCGGCTTTTCGCTGGCTCACTCAGCTGGACCTCAGGGCATGGCATTCCCTCTGTCCATGTGGTAGAGCAAAAAGACTTAATTCATTAGAAGTTGATTCAAATTTTTTTTTTAAAAACAATGTGTTTCTTGTTCTGACAGAAGCTGAAGTGGGAAGAGGCCTTTCATCTGTTCTTGGTTACATGGCTCTTAAAGAAGAGTTTGAAGTTCATGGGACAGATCTTTTGGAAACTCTTTCATAAAATACATAAAACTCCAAGGCTGCCTCTGGGCTCTTTGCCCAAAACGTTTGTGGCATTCCTTCCAATAACTTGAAGAAAGCTGACCCTGAAATCAGCAGTCTTCTGGAGCGAGACATAATTGAACCAGTGGAAGGGCCCACTCTCTGGGGTGTCCCCAAGAGTTGCCAAACCCATAAGACCTTCAGAAGGGACACATGAATGTCTGCATTGACACGTGCGAGCCAAGTCTGGCCTTACAGAGGGGAACGACACCTTGAATCCCACATTCAAGACTTGAGTCATCGCTCGAATGGGCCACAGTTCGTCCCCAAACTTGACCTCAACAAAGGCTATCAAGAGATAAGGGTTGAAGAATGGTCTTGTTACATTACCAGGTTTGCCATTCCCAAGGCGTGGTCAGATACACGCTCCTCGGAGTTGGTGTGACTTCACCGGCGTAAGTCTTTTGAGAGGAGAAAAGAAAGGTGATGTGGGAGGGGTACCGCCAACTGTTTAAACTTCAAGGACAACATCCGGATATTTGGGAAAACAGAGGAGGAACATTACTACACAATGGCAGAGGTTTGCAGTGTTCAGAATGATGCTGGTCAAATATTCAACTAAGACAAGTGTGACTTGCGTAAACCATTACTCTGGTTTAATGATCCGATAGTCGCACGAGAAGATATGCACCCCGGCACTGCCAAAGTGGAGGCTGACACTTTGTGTCAAGCTCCTGAGAATGCATCATCTCTACTCTTGACCCGGAGTATGACGAATTATGGTGCCCAGTATGTTCAACGTGGTTTCCTTCATCAGGGCACCAATATCAGAGATGCCTAAGAAAGGTCACCGTACCACCCGTCTCAAAACTGTCAAGACACATTTGATGCAGTTCCCTAGTGAGTCGCCGCCTGACTCTAAGTACGGTTAGTTATTATTAATGCTTCCAGTTTTCCATTTTTTTTACTGATTTTTACAGATAAACACAAGCAGAGAGCCATCTTTTTATCTTCAAATATGAAAAACGGAAAATATGTATTTTTGAGTGAGTCTCCATTCTGTCACTCATAACTGCCTGGCCAGCACTGTTCCTGTTAAGAGGCAAGCAAGTGAAAAAAACATGGAGACGAGGTCTCCAAATGAAGGCTGATTTTAACAAGACAAACACAAAAATGATTGCAAAAAAAAGTCTATTCTTTCTCATATCCACAGTTCAACAACATCCTATATCATTATTCGCAATTCTTTAAGATGTTTGGCAGAGAACATGAAACAATGGGATTGCCGTCAACGTTTCGAACCTTTTATGAAGAATACTTTCTTCCTGGTCTTCAAGTGACTCAGGGTTACATCTAAAAGCAAAGTCTTCCCGTGGTGCGTGAATGCCCAAAGCATTTTTCCTCATAATTGATGCTGTATTTAATACAGCCTTCGTGTTAAGATTTGGAAAGGGAACCCCAGTGGGGTCTCCCCTTGTTGAATTTTGGAATTGTGGACTCCATCCTGACTTGGGGGAGTTTTTTCCCCTTGAATCACACAGCATTTAGGCTGTCTACATCCCTCTAGTCCTGAGGAAGACCCGCCGTGATGTCTAACTACTAACACATACACATAGGGTGGATATGAGAGATAACAGTTTTTTTTATAATAATTTTTCTATGTATGTCATGTTAAAATCAGTCTGTATCGACATTATGTGATGTTAAACTTATTTTTTCACTGTATGTCACTTTATCACTAAGTCACGTCATTTGATTTATTTTTGTGTATTTTGACTACCTTATATGAAAAAGAACATTTGTGCATATTCTTTAGATATATGACTTCCAATATACCAAATAATTATAGCTTTTGTTGTGTGTTTATTTAAGTGATGTACTTTGGGGGTGTTGAATAATGATCAGGATAGTCCCACACTCTCCCAACTTCTTGGAGAACACACATTGGTCTTCTCATATAGGTGTGACTTTCCAACACCCATTGTTCACGCAAAGAAATTGGGACACCTGACAGAACTCATTGTAGTTTATAACATAGTATACCCAGATTCTGAGGGACACAGGGTAACCTCATTACGTTTGATGGTATAGAGCGGTCTACACAGCGCCGCTTGGCACTACACAAAACACTTTCACCAAACCACAAAGTGGAGTTTTTTCTGCACACGGCTCACCAACATTAAGTTGGTGAGCTAGAATTTGCATCTCCTAGCGTGATGCTCAGGCGCTAGAACGGCGCCCGGCGAGAGTTGTCAACACGGACGGTCGCAATCGTTTGCATTGAGAAAGAAAGCTGCCACTCGATCAGAAAATGTACTCGAGTGACAGAAATAAAGTAGGGCCCTCTGGTGCGCACCGTGGTGCCTTTTGCATTGATTTTGCAGTTCGGAACAAGCTCCTGGCGCTAAAAAACAGCGCAAGCAGCTCGACGTACCGATTTCCGCCTGTTCGCGGAACTCCGTGGAATCTCGCTGAGTTTTTATGTATCTCCATGGAATTCTGCCCACCCCTATAAATGACTTAGGGCCAGATGTACGACCCTTTCATTTAGCGCCTCACAATTTGCGACTCATTGCGAGTCGCAAATTGGGAGGCGCTAAATGAAATGTACAACAGTGTTATTACACTGTTTTGCGATTCCCAATGGGGTCGCAAATTGGGAGGCTCATTAATATTAATGAGCCTCTCGCAATTTGCGAGCCCATTGGGAATGCCAGCCCTCCCAGGGATGGTGGCCTGCTGGGCTCAGCAGACCACCATGTTAGAGACACCAGGCTGCCCCAAAATGTGCATTTCCTCCTATACGATTGGGTCCTCCTTGCTGAGAACAGAAAAATCGGACTAAAAACAGAAGAACCAGCATTGTCGAAGCCAATAGGTAGTGCTTGCATTTTGACTCCTGATTAAGCCCTTGAAAGAGCCTGTGGCACTTAAAAAGAATAGAAAATATGGTTGTTTTCTGTATTGGCTACATCTGTAAAATAAAGGATTTATCGTGTGATGATGCAGTGTGATATTGAAGTATAAAATAGTCCCTCTTAAATTGCAAAGCAAGCATTCCATAGGAGGCGAAATGACACACCAAACAGCCGTTAGCAAGAAAATAGTCCTCTGACTGGAGTCAGAAATCTGCGCATAAAGAATTGGTAACAATAGGTCCTGCTACCCGCGCTATCAAACCAGACCTAAAAATGGTGCCTGGGATCAAAAGAGACAGATGTGCTTTGGTGAACATGGGAGTGCCCCAGGCTTGTCACAGATAGTCCCACTGGGAAGCAGGCGGTAATTGAATTGGAAACTCACGGCGATGCCACCGGGCAGGCTTCCTGTCTCCTCGCTGCCTACCGAGCACGGGAGAGTCCAAGGCTCCGAGACCACGTCATGCAGGTAAGACCCCCGTGGCATGTCGGGCCGAGGAGGTGGGTCCGTTTGCTTGTGCAGTGCGGAGAGGTCTGAACACACAGACCTCGATCTGTGAGCACAGAGAGGCGCTTTGTGGCCGGCACCTTTGAAACTTTAGACTGAGTTTTGGCCCATTAACACAAGCTGGTGCCGCCCTCGCGCCCTGGCACGGACGGGATACCTGAACGAGCCGAGGAGACGCACATACATTATAATAGGCTGGAAACAGGGTGTTTGATAGAAAAGCAACCGGGAAATAGACCACTGAGATCTATGGGGTACCTGTGAGCACAATGACGTGGCAGCGGGCTTTAAACACTGTAGACAGACCTCCTGCTGTCAACATTCTAGTGACGTAATCCATGGCCCTGTGCTTCAGGGGCATGTGAGAGGGAGAGGCTGTGATCATCGAGTGGTGTGTGTGGGGGGCGGAAGGTGGGAGAGGCTTCGTGCCTACCCAGCCCCACTGGAGCCCAGGCTGGTATTACACAAATGTCGGCATAATAGGCTTTACAGCACCACCACAGGTGGCCACATGAGGGCAGCAGAGAGCTACAAATTGTCTAAAAAATAAACTTGGCCCTTGGGGAAAGGGAGCGCGCAAATAACAAAATATCATTTAGCCTTGGACTCTGAAAGATCGATGCACTGGAGCTGCTGTCATTTTGCATCAGGCAAGGAAAATGCGCAGAAAGAGGGTCTTTCCAGTGGGTGGTGCATAGAATACTATTAAGACTGGGCATATTTGAAGTGAACGGAGCCACTGACGTCATCTGCATCCCAGCGACCAGGCCTAAGGGCTGAAATGCATTTGGGGTCGACTGTGCTCCCGTTTAGAAGAGGCAGGGCCTATCAGTTGAGAGTTTCTATTGAAGCTGAGCCAAGACTCGTTCTCAAGAGTATATTCCCCATCTGTAATTGCAAAATGAGCTGAAACACAATGGAATGGAATGCTATTCAGGGGACGGCGATGGGATTAGAAGTAATTCAAGTGTTTCCACATATCACTTTTTGCTGGATCAGCCTATTCCGCTGGGTCATTCAGATGCAGCATTCCGGCCCTAGCCCATCCTCGGTCTAGCCAAAGGTCAGGCTATTCCTGGCTCAGCCTGACTCTCCGTCAGCCTAGCCGTGTGTCACAGCCTTCCTGCTTAGAATACCCAAGGTCAGGCCGTCCTTGGCTGAGACTGACTCTACTCCAGCCTAACCGGATATCACAGCATCCCCGCTTACCATACCAAGGTCAGGCCGTCCTTGGCTGAGACTGACTCTACTCCAGCCTAACCGGATATCACAGCATCCCCGCTTACCATACCAAGGTCAGGCCGTCCTTGGCTGAGACTGACTCTACTCCAGCCTAGCCATGTGTCGCAGCATCCCCCGCTTACCATACCATGAGACTGACTCTACACCAGCCTAGCCGGATATCACAGCATTCCTCGCTTAGCATACCCACGGTGAGACCTTTCTTGGCTGAGGCTGGTCCAACCTCTGACTAAACAAGACAAGTGTACCACCAGCTCTCCTAATCCATCCTCATCACCAAAACCTGGCGCAGAGCAGCAGGCTCGCCTCCGTCTGGTGACTCAGGCCCCCCAGGCCTTCCTCGCCTCCTTGTCTAGAAGCCAGCTGTAGGCTGCCTGCAGAGCCCAGCCCTTCCGCCCTTAGACTGTGCGCCAGGGATACAGCTCGGACCCTCTGCTACCAGGGTTCAGAGCACAGCTCTTTCTCCCTCCCATACCTGGGATACAAACCCCCCGTCCGCCCAGCCTGGGTCTCTGGTCCTCATCCGAGCCAGGGATGTTCAGACCTCTGAAGGTTTTCAGAAAGGGCCCATCCGCTGCGTTAGAGCATCTTAGACACGTTTGTGTTTGAAGATAAAGAGAGAGACACCATCTTAACAGAGAGCATCTGGAGGCCGGGTCTGTGAAGCCAGGCCCCCTGGAACAGAGTCAGAGAGCCTGGTACCCAGACCCTGGGAGAGAGACTGCCCCGCATCCACACGCACACGAGAGAGGTCGCTTCTTTTACTAAACACTCGTGGACCAAGATGCCTGTTCAGCGGCGAGGCTGGCGCAGGAGGCATCAGACGTCTCTGTATGTTAGGGATGGTTTGCTGGGCCTGGTATCTGTGCCTTTCTGAGAGTCTGTGACAAATATTGTCCAAGGCCATGGCTTGTTTACTGTCTTCGAAGGATACAGTCCTTGCATAAAGGGGAGGAAACTCACAGGATCTGTATCCTCTTATATGTTTGCTAACTTGTGGTAAATAGCAGGATGGAGGTGTTAGTCCTTCAGTGTCGTTCTTCCCATGTACACAGAGGAAGCAATTTTATCTGGAGAGGCCAGGAGTTCATGGTGTCTCGAATAAAGTCAGTGACCTACTTGCCCCTCTCTTGAATAATGTTATCAGTACTGGTGTCTTCCTGGCTTCCTGGAAGAAAGCCTGTATCAGACCCATTTTAAAGAAACCTTCCCTTGACCCTTTCAAAGTAACAAACTACCGTCCGATCTCCTGCCTGCCCTTAGCAGCCAAAGTTTTGGAAAAAGCCATTAACTCAGAGCTCATGGACTACCTGAATATCGACAATCTTCTAGACTCAACCCAACATGGCTTTCGATCGGGCCACTCCACGAAGTCCAGACTAATCATGGCCACTGAGGAAATACGTTTGCAAATTGATAGGGGTGACAGGGCTATCCTTATCCTACTTGACCTATCAGCCGCGTTCGATACGGTTAATCATACTGTACTTACGCGACGACTGGAGGCATTAGAAATTGGAGACACCGCGCTAACCCTTCTCACCTCTTTCCTGACAGCCAGAGAACAGAGGGTGTGCTGGGATAACTTTGAATCAGACAAATTCTATCTCCCTGGGGGAGTTCCACAGGGGTCAGCACTCTCGCCAACGCTGTTCAACATTTACGTGACTCCACTGGCCAAACTAATCATGGACCAAGGTTTCTCGTTAGTATCGTTTGCTGACGATGCTCAAATTAATATTTCCATCTCCTCAATGGCAGACTCAGTGGCGGACAGATTCTACAGTTGTCTTGGCCACATCATGGAATGGATGCATAAGAACTATTTAAAATTAAATACGGATAAGACACAGGTTATGGAATTTGGAAATGGTCCTCCCATCTGGAACCAAGCATGGTGGCCGGCAGTGGCAGGAGTCTGTCCGGTCCCTGTAGGAAAAATGAGAAACCTAGGTTTTCTATGTGATGTCCAGCTCAATTTCTCAGGGCAGATTAACCAGGTGACATCAGCATGCTACTTCCTTTTAAAAATGCTATGTAAAATTTTACCATTTCTTCCTCGGGAGCTGAGGAAAACGGTTGTGGTGGCCCTTAGACTACTGCAACGCCCTGTACTTAGGCATTGACAAACGTCAGCTATCGAACCTGCAATCTCTACAGAATGCTGCAGCCTGTACCTTGCTAAATATACCAAAATATAATCACATTTCTGGTGCCATTAGAAATCTTCACTGGCTTCCAGTTAAGCAGCGAACTGAGTTTAAGGCACTATGCCTGGTTCATAAAGCCCTGTATTGGGGGTGGGGGGGGGCTGAGGACTACCACAAATTATTCCAGTGGCACACCTCCTGCCGGTTGCTAAGATCAACTAATAAAGCTCTGGTCCGCGTTCCTAGAGTCAAGAAGTCTAGATGGGGAGGCAAAAGTCTCTCATATCTAGCATCCAAGCTCTGGAATGAGTTACCACTCAACATTAGGCTTCTATCCTCCAGACCCCAGTTTAGGAGCCTGGTTAAAACCTGGCTCTTCACTTCCCAGTAGTGACCGAGTACCTCCTGGCTTCCTTGCGCTCTCTTGCATTCCCCAGCGCCAAGACGCCTTGGCATTTGTGCGCTTTTCAAGCCCTTTACTTACTTACTTAGGAGTGAATATGCGATTGAGGTCATGAGTGTGCCCCCTTTTTCAACTCCTTTACTTTGCTTAACGATTAATTAGGACCCTTTACTTCCGATTTACAATTAGTTTAGATTATCTTTCAATTAATTTGGGTGTAGTTCAGAAGACTAAATAAATTTTTTTTTCCCCTGTGGGCAGCAAAACCAAAAAGCTCCTCCGGGAAGTCAGCCGCAGAAAGGAAGGAAAGCCACTAATAGGAGCAAGGCAACTGAGATTGACATGAAAACCGTCCAATCGTGAGAAAGGATTGTCTCTGTGGAGTGTGGTATACAGTGCTGTTTCCCAACAGACAACTGTAGCTGTCTGTAGCAAGTAAAATATTTTGAGTGCGCTTGTGTAAAATGATTATGCAAGTACTCCAATTGGTGTATGAAATGGCTTCATTCGAAGTCATATATGTGCCTCCCTGGAAGCTTAAACATGCCAATCCATCTATTTAACACATTTACAAGTTATTTCAGAAAGCAGGTGATGCTTGGCATTAGTGAGCAGGGCCCGAAAGTGGAAGGGTTTCCTTTTGGTATTGCCTTCCTGAGCTGAACTGCCTCCGGTTCACTCATCTTCGGTGGTAAATACCAGCACGGCCCCCTATGCTGCCGGCAATTCAAGCCAAATTTACGAAGTATGTTACATGACTGTTTCTTGGGGCCCTGTCCCCAGGGGCCACTGCATCATAGACGCCTGTGAGCATAGGGCATGGCCATCGACCTTAAATGTCACCGCCCTTTCCTTGACGGAATTTGGCCAACTCAGATGAGGTGTCCATAGCACAGACTTCCCCCTGCGGGGACCCCCTTCTGTCTCCTCTCACTATTACCTCTGACAACACTGCACAACTCACACCATCCATCTGATGTTTGTCTGAATCAGCCCAGAGGGGGGCCGAACCACTTCCGGGTTTAGAGGTCAAGAAACTAAATCGTTAAATTGTGATGAAATCTGAAGGCCTCAAAAGCCCAAGAAAACGCCCCCCACCCACCGGGGGCAAAGGCCTGCTCTTATTTGCGAATGTTCTTACAGTGATTACAGCAGCACAACTGTTTTTCATCATTTGATGTCTTGTAAAATATCGCGTTGCCCCTTAAGCGCCGGAAGAAGTCCAACATCTTGTGCTAACTAAACACAGTGATGTGAAACAGATGATGCTTGAGGGATGATGGTCGCTGGTTTCTTATATTACCAGTTACTAATCTATTCCATCATTTGTACAATTAACTTCCTACTGTTGCATGTTCTTCCCTTTCAGTTGTCCCTAATGATTTCTGATATTCGTGAGTTTTTGTCTAGGCCCATGATTTTCTGGCAATGGGGTTATTTCAATGCTTCCCAATGGTGAGTAGTGAAGAGTTTGTAGCAAAGCAACTGCTTGGTGAGTATTGGTGGGTGTTAGTACAGCACTTGTTGACACTGCCACTGAGAGGCATGCAGTGTGCCTCTGAAAGCCTCTGCAGTGCTGTACAGAGAAGTGGGCAGTGTGCCTTTGAATTATTCTGTGATTGGCAGAGAGGCAGGCTTCTATCCTTTTAAGCCTCTTAAGCCACTGCTTTAGGTAGACATTAGCTGCCACTCCCCCCTGCATGGCTGCCATTCTCTCTTAAAGGTCTTTACAATCCTCTCTTTCCTTTGGCACCTGTCGTCTTGAGGAAGAATGGCGGAAGTCGCCATGCAGTGGTGGTAGTGTCAAAATGGTGGTTCAGGTGAGTGGCTGCAGTGCCCAGGGAGTGGTGAATGGGCCAATACAATGTTTCAGGTGAGTGATTGGAGTCCCTAGTGAGTGGTGGTAGTGTCAATACAGTGATTCAGGTGAGTGGCTGCAGTGCCCCGGAAGTGCTATTTGTGTCAATACAGTGGTTCAGGTGATTGGCTGTAGTGCCATGGGAGCGGTAGTGTCAACACAGTGATTCCGGTGAGTGGCTGCAGTGCCCAGGACGTAGTGGAAGTGTCAATACAGTGATTCAGGTGACTGGCTGCAGTGCCCAGAGAGTGGTTGATAATGCTCATACCATGGATCTAAGATTGAAAAAATTGTCCATGCAGTGCAGATTAGGAGCACTGGCAGTGCTGAGAGGTGAGAACCCCAATGCGGTACTTCTGAGCAGTGGTGGTCTTGTCTGTGCAGTGCTGCAGCGGGCAGTGGTAAATACTAAGCAGCGCTGTAGAGAAGCGTCAGTGTCTATGGAGTGGGGCTAATGCCCATACAGCGCTCATAAAAGGAGGGGATGCTCAAACGCTGCTGCCTCGGAGCACTGCCAGTGCCCATGCATTGGTGAGTCCAAATGCAGTGCTGTTCAGAAGTGGTGGTAGTTTCTATCCAGTGTTGCAGGATAGTGGCAGTAGTGTCTTCAAAGGACTACAATTAAGTGGTGATAGTGTTCATGCAGTGCTGCAGAGGAGCAGTGAGTATGCCCTTCAGTGCTGCAGAATATTGGTAGTGCCTAAGCAGCGCTGAAAACAGCGACGGCAGTGTACATGCAGTGCTCATAAGATTTTTGACAGTGTCTTTGCAGTGGTGCAGAGAAGCATCAGCAGTGTCCATGCACTGCCGTTAAGAGTGGCGAGAGTGTTATTGCAGTACTGCTTTGGAGTGGCAGTAGTGTCTGTGCAGTGGTTCAGAGCATGGCATGCATGTATTGCTGCACGAGAGCGGCTTTAGTGGCCGCGTATTGCTCGTGAGATTGTTGGAAGTGTCTATGCAATGCTGCATAGGAGTGGCGGTATTTTCACTGCAATGCTCCCAAGAATGTGGGGGTGCCAATGCAGTGCTGCAGTTAAGTTGCAGTTGGGACTATACAGTGCTCATAAGACTAATGGGAGGGTCCATTAAGTGCTACATTCGGTGCTGCAGAGGAGTGGTGGTTGTATTTTATCGTAGTAAGCATTTTTATAGTGCTTCCCTACTTCTTGCTGAGGCGCCAAAGCACTGCCCAATTGGTCCATAATTACTCCATATGCATTGCATGAGTGGGAGAAGGGTGTTGACGGAAGTATCACGCAGTAATGATGTGTTTTGATGTGCGTAAGCAGTGGTTAATGTGTAGAAAAAATAAGTGCTGGGGCTCTCGTCAGGAGGCAGCTTGCACAAGCCCATTTCTGCTGTTTGCGCTGCCTAAATCAGAACCAACTACTAACCATGAAAGTGGGCAGAGGATGTGGCGTAATGGCCAGAGCTGCCGTCTTCGGAGCTGGGGAACCAGGTTCAAGTCTCGGCGTGGGCTTTGATTCTGGGCAAATCATTTATTCTCCCCGTGCCTACCATATATTGTGTCCTTAACTGGTGCTCATGAAAAGCACCAGTGTTGATGATTAAGTGCCGGTGCTGAGCACCGGAAACCACCGGCTCAAATTAGGCACTGTGCATGAGGCTTGGAGAGTGCACTCCAGGCTTGGAAGAGTGGCATCTTACACACTGAGAAGCAAGTAAAGGAGAGGTGAGAGACTGTTTCTTACGCTGTGTACACAAACCTATCAACCTTTTAGATGGAGAGTCAGTGCAGCATAATCTTGGGAAAATTCAGGAGTTTCCTGCTCTCATGAATTCTAGAGGGTTGTGTATAATCATTTTTAGGTCTGGCTTGACTGTGCAGCTGTCTACAGCCTCACTGCTAACAATTACTTTAAATAGAAACAGAGTGGCTTTGGCTCCACCCAGAAGCGTATTTCTGTCTCACTTCACGCTATTGGCTGCTTGCTGTTCATTCCTACTCCTATGGAATGCTTGCATTATAATCCATGAGGGACTATTTTAAAATTTCAAACATACACATCACCCCCAGTTACATTCTTTACCCCATATAAGCATTGTATACAGAAAGCAATCACTTGTGTTTGTATTCTCACTGCAGCAGGCATTTTTAAATGTTTAAATCAGGTCTCAGCATGCAAACTAGTCCTCTTGGCTTTGCCCGTGCTTCTTCGCTTTGGAAGTATATTCCACAGTTTTCATGTCTGTACTGAGAAGGAACGTCCATCTGTTCTGTCTTTTTATCTTTTTATAATAGGAACTTTTCAGGAGTGGAGCCATTCTCTGTTTGAGTTTCTCTTTTGGCTGCACAGTCTGAGTTTAGATTGCAGGGAGGCGGGTCGTGTCCCATGGACCACCGGGTGTGCAGTGCAGATGACTTTTAGGGACGTTCTTCTTGAATGTTCTAACCAGTATAGATTTGCTAAAGAGCTAAAGTTAAGGTTACCCTCATCTACTCAGGTTCACGACTAGCCTGTCTGAGGCACTCTGGATTTGTTAAAGTTGCCAAGAAATTGTGTAAAGAGACGCGGCGCTCATTGGCATAAACTAAGCATGACAGCACTAGAGTTTTTAATCCCTGTAACAAGTTAGAGAGGCCCGAGTAAGGGAAGGTATGGCACAGCAATCGTATTGTGTAAATGAGTTTCTTGTCACTTTATTGACCAAGTTTTTCGTGTGGGTTTGAAATCCAGTCGAAGTGGTTGCGCGTAGGTCATGAATGCAGTGCTTAATTTGTTTAAAAAAAAATTAAGCGGCGGGCCCAAAGTATTACTCACTGGTCCACTGCAGCTGGCACAATCCACGCCACGTTAAACTGCAGGTTTAAGTTCAAGTTTTATTGTTTTTTTAAAGTTACACTAAATAGTTTAATGCTCCCTTAATGAACGTTGCTCAAAAATGCACACACAATGCCACCATGTGGTGGTTTCTCATAAATATGTGCTGGTGTTTACAAATAAGTGCTGGTGCCAAGCACCAGAAAACACCGGCACAAGTTAAGCACTGAATGTGCCAGCATCCGCAAAAGAGTATTTCTGTCCTGGAGGAGTTAAGCTTAAGATGATTCTTTAGCACCGATTGTTCCAACAGCAGGAGACTTTTGCCGAGTCTTTGATGGTCTTTCCAGCTTTAACGCGATCTGAGTGTTATCCGCAGAGTTGTAGGAAGCAAGCTTGGAGGAGTTCATAAGATCTGGAAGAGGAAATAGGTACCTACGGAACAGGAGGAGGACATTGTATGCCTTATGGGATACCTACGTTACAGGTGAACAGTGAAGATGTGAACAGACGTAATGTGACTATTGGGATCTGTCATCATGGTAGGGTTTTTTGAGGTGAAGAACTGTGTCGTCTATTTGTCCTGTGGTGCTTGGGCTGGTAGTTGGTGATCTGCAGTGTCAAACGCTGATGACAGGTCAGGTAGGAGAAGGGCAGAGATGCATTAGCGTCAAGAGTTCTCGAGGTCCTCTTAGATGGAGATAACGCTGAGTCCGTTCTTCTCCCAGATCTGGCGCGGTCTCGCTTGTTGAAAGTAGTTTATTTTGCTTGACTAAGCCTGGGATCTGAAATTCTAAGAGGCTGGCTTCGAAAATGTTTGGGGGCCGAGATTTGCTGGGAGCATGCCAAGTTTATATCTTTGATTTGGCCATTGGGTTCTTTTTCTGTTAGATGGTTGAAAGAGCAGAGTTTAGGTTGTGTGGTGAGATGGGTTTAGTGAGGCTGGGAGTGGGAGAGTTGTTCTGCTTGCTTTTTAGAGAACTTGAGATTCAAGGTTACCAGCTCTTTTGATGAAGTGCAGGCTGGGTTACAGAATTCAATGACAATTTTATGACCTCTTTTGTTTGGCAAGTAGCATCAGAAATTGGTTGATAAAAAGTTTATTATTGTGTTTTTATGTAGGTTTTTTGCATTCGGGGCTGCCTTCGAAGCTGCTTTTTAACACTGAGGTTATATGTTTCCTCCATTGCACAATAGACAAGTGTTTTTGTTGTCCATGCACTGTTCATCTGTGTGTCTGTGGTCTCCATGCAGTGCAGCTGCAGAGCAGTGACTGTAGTGCAATGCACTGTTCATCTGTGTGTCTGTGGTCTCCATGCAGTGCAGCTGCGGAGCAGTGACTGAAGTTCACATGCACTGTCCATCGGTGGGTCCGTGGTCTCCATGCAGTGCAGCAGCAGAGCAGTGACTGTAGTTCACATGCAGTGTCCATCCGTGTGTTTGTGGTCTCCATACAGTGCAACTGCAGAGCAATGACTGTAGTTTACATGCACTGTTCATCTGTGGTCTCCATGCAGTGCAGCTACGGAGCAGTGACTGTAGTTCACATGCACTGTTCATCTATGTGTCTGCAGTCTCCATGCAGTGCAACTGCAGAGCAATGACTGTAATTTACATGCACTGTTCATCTGTGGTCTCCATGCAGTGCATCTGCAGAGCAATGACTGTAGTTCACATGCACTGTCCATCTGTGGTCTCCATGCAGTGCAGCTGCAGAACTGTGTCTGTGGTGCACAAGCATTGTTCATCTGTGTGTCTGTGGTCTCCATGCAGTGCAGCTGTGGAACAGTGGCTGTAGTTCACATGCAGTGTCCATCCATGTGTTTGTGGTTTCCATGCAGTGCAACGGCAGAGCAGTGACTGTAGTTCACATACACTGTTCATCTGTGTGTCTGTGGTCTCCATGCAGTGCAGCTGCGGAGCAATGACTGTAGTTCACATGCACTGTCCATCGGTGGGTCCGTGGTCTCCATGCAGTGCAGCAGCAGAGCAATGACTGTAGTTCACATGCAGTGTCCATCCGTGTGTTTGTGGTCTCCATACAGTGCAACTGCAAAGCAATGACTGTAGTTTACATGCACTGTTCATCTGTGGTCTCCATGCAGTGCAGCTACGGAGCAGTGACTGTAGTTCACATGCACTGTTCATCTGTGTGTCTGCAGTCTCCATGCAGTGCAACTGCAGAGCAATGACTGTAATTTACATGCACTGTTCATCTGTGGTCTCCATGCAGTATATCTGCAGAGCAGTGACTGTAGTGCAATGCACTGTTCATCTGTGTGTCTGTGGTCTCCATGCAGTGCAGCTGCGGAGCAATGACTGTAGTTCACATGCACTGTCCATCGGTGTGTCCGTGGTCTCCATGCAGTGCAGCAGCAGAGCAGTGACTGTAGTTCACATGCAGTATCCATCCGTGTGTTTGTGGTCTCCATACAGTGCAACTGCAGAGCAATGCCTGTAGTTTACATGCACTGTTCATCTGTGGTCTCCATGCAGTGCAGCTACGGAGCAGTGACTGTAGTTCACATGCACTGTTCATCTGTGTGTCTGCAGTCTCCATGCAGTGCAGCTGTGGAGCAGTGGCTGTAGTTCACATGCAGTGTCCATCCGTGTGTTTGTGGTTTCCATGCAGTGCAGTGGCAGAGCAGTGACTGTAGTTCACATACACTGTTCATCTGTGTGTCTGTGGTCTCCATGCAGTGCAGCGGCATAGCAGTGACTGTAGTTCACATACACTGTTCATCTGTGTGTCTGTGGTCTCCATGCAGTGCAGCTGTGGAGCAGTGACTGTTGTTCACATGCACTGTCCATCTGTGTGTCTGCAGTCTCCATGCAGTGCAACTGCAGAGCAATGACTGTAGTTCACATGCACTGTCCATCTGTGGTCTCCATACAGTGCAGCTGCGGAGCAGTGACTGTAGTTCACATGTACTGTCCATCTGTGTGTCTGCAGTCTCCATGCAGTGCAGCTGCAGAGCAATGACTGTAGTTTACATGCACTGTCCATCTGTGGTCTCCATACAGTGCAGCTGCGGAGCAGTGACTGTAGTTCACATGTACTGTCCATCTGTGTGTCTGCAGTCTCCATGCAGTGCAGCTGCAGAGCAATGACTGTAGTTCACATGCAGTGTCCATCCATGTGTTTGTGGTTTCCATGCAGTGCAGCTGCAGAGCAATGACTGTAGTTTACATGCACTGTCCATCTGTGGTCTCCATGCAGTGCAGCTGCAGAACTGTGTCTGTGGTGCACAAGCATTGTTCATCTGTGGTCTCCATGCAGTGCAGCTGTGGAGCAGTGGCTGTAGTTCACATGCAGTGTCCATCCATGTGTTTGTGGTTTCCATGCAGTGCAGCGGCAGAGCAGTGACTGTAGTGCAATGCACTGTCCATCTGTTGTCTCCATGCAGTGCAGCTGCAGAGCAATGACTGTAGTTTACATGCACTGTCCATCTGTGGTTTCCATGCAGTGCAGCTGCAGAGCAGTGGCTGTAGTTCACATACACTGTTCATCTGTGTGTCTGTGGTCCCCATGCAGTGCAGCTGCAGAGCAGTGACTGTAGTGCAATGCACTGTCCATCTGTTGTCTCCATGCAGTGCAGCTGCAGAGCAATGACTGTAGTTTACATGCACTGTCCATCTGTGGTTTCCATGCAGTGCAGCTGCAGAGCAGTGGCTGTAGTTCACATGTACTGTTCATCTGTGGTCTCCATGCAGTGCAGCTGCAGAGCAGTGACTGTAGTGCAATGCACTGTCCATCTGTGGTCTCCATGCAGTGCAGCTGCAGAGCAATGACTGTAGTTCACATGCACTGTCCATCTGTGGTCTCCATACAGTGCAGCTGCAGAGCAGTGACTGTAGTGCAATGCACTGTCCATCTGTGGTCTCCATGCAGTGCAGCTGCAGAGCAATGACTGTAGTTTACATGCACTGTCCATCTGTGGTCTCCATGCAGTGCAGCTGCAGAGCAATGACTGTAGTTTACATGCACTGGCCATCTGTGGTCTCCATGCAGTGCAGCTGCAGAGCAGTGACTGTAGTTCACATGTACTGTCCATCCGTGTGTCTGTGGTCTCCATGCAGTGCAGCTGCAGAGCAATGACGGTAGTTTACATGCACTGTCCATCTGTGGTCTCCATGCAGTGCAGCTGCAGAACTGTGTCTGTGGTGCACAAGCATTGTCCATCCGTGTGTTTGTGGTTTCCATGCAGTGCAGTGGCAGAGCAGTGACTGTAGTTCACATACACTGTTCATCTGAGTGTCTGTGGTCTCCATGCAGTGCAGCTGCAGAGCTGTGACTGTAGTTTACATGCACTGTTCATCTGTGGTCTCCATGCAGTGCAGCTGCAGAGCAGTGACTGTAGTTCACATGTACTGTTTATAAGTGAGCCAGATGTGTCCTTGCAGTATTGCAGAGGATTGCCTTTAATGCCCTTGCACTGTTGAGTGGTGTGGCTGAAGTGTCCATGTGGTGCTGATTGCAGTGGCAGCAGGGCCTTTGCAGTGCGACTGCACAGGAGCGACTTTAGTGCACATCCAGTGTCCATCCGTGTGTTTGTGGTTTCCATGCAGTGCAGTGGCAGAGCAGTGACTGTAGTTCACATACACTGTTCATCTGAGTGTCTGTGGTCTCCAGGCAGTGCAGCTGCAGAGCTGTGACTGTAGTTTACATGCACTGTTCATCTGTGGTCTCCATGCAGTGCAGCTGCAGAGCAGTGACTGTAGTTCACATGTACTGTTTATAAGTGAGCCAGATGTCTCCTTGCAGTATTGCAGAGGATTGCCTTTAATGCCCTTGCACTGTTGAGTGGTGTGGCTGAAGTGTCCACGTGGTGCTGATTGCAGTGGCAGCAGGGCCTTTGCAGTGCGTCTGCACAGGAGCGACTTTAGTGCACATCCAGTGTCCATCCGTGTGTTTGTGGTTTCCATGCAGTGCAGTGGCAGAGCAGTGACTGTAGTTCACATACACTGTTCATCTGTGTGTCTGTGGTCTCCATGCAGTGCAGCTGCAGAGCAGTGACTGTAGTGCAATGCACTGTTCATCAGTGTTCCTATGTGTGGCCGAAGTCTCAATGTAGTTCTGATTGGCGGGGCAGCAGGGCCTGTGCAGTGCTGCGTGTGGTGACTGCCCCTCCAGTGCAGCAGAGAAGCGCTGTTAATGTTCTTGCAGGAAGGTGCAGTGGCGTGCAGTGTTGCAGACAAGCTCTCTTTCCTTTGCTCTAGTATTGTAAAGAAGTGCTGATACTGCCATGTAGTGCTGAGAAGGCGTGCTAGCATTTCTGCCTAGAAGCGCTTGGTATTCCCCATCAATAATTACAGAGAGCCTTCGTTTCAGTCGCTGCAGTGCTGTAAAAAACACAAAGAGTTGGTGCTGTCCTTGCTGTAGTACAGAAGCTTGAGTGCCCCCACAGCACTGCTTAGAAGTGCTGTTAAATTAGTAATTTTACAGGAGGACTGTCCGATAAATTGGTAAAGCCCCTTCAGTGTTCCATAGACGTGCTTGCAATGTCTCAGCTGTGCATCAGAGAAATGCTAGTGCTGTCACTGCAGTGCAGCAGAGGCGCAGTGGTACAATCATAGCAGGCTGCAGTGAAACAGAGAAGTAGCAGTCTGTTTCTGTAGTGCAGTAAAGGTGCAGTGGTGCTATCTAGGCAGTGATGCAGGGATGTAGAGAAGTGCTGGGACGGCCTCTGTATTGCAGCAGAGGTGCAGTGTTACAATCCTAGCAGGCATGCAGTGAAGCAGAGAAGTGCCAGTTCTGTTTCTGTAGTGCAGTAGAGGTGCAGTGGTGCTATCTAGGCAGTGATGCAGGGATGTAGAGAAGGGCTGGGACGGTCTCTGTATTGCAGCAGAGGTGCAGTGTTACAATCCTAGCAGGCATGCAGTGAAGCAGAGAAGTGCCAGTTCTGTTTCTGTAGTGCAGTAGAGGTGCAGTGGTGCTATCTAGGCAGTGATGCAGGGATGTAGAGAAGGGCTGGGACTGTCTCTGTAGTGCAGCAGTGGTGCAGTGTTACAACGCTAGCAGGCATGCAGTGAAGCAAAAAAGTGCCAGTTCTGTTTCTGTAGTGCAGCAGATGTGCAGTGGTACGATCCTAGCAGGCATGAGGTGAAGAAAAGGAGTGCTGGTACTGTCTGTGGTGTTGAGAACTGTGGGAAATGTGCTATTATCTATGCAAGGATATGCTGACAATACCCCTCCGGTGCTGCGGAGTGGTTCGTATAATAATAGTGCTGCAGAGAAGTGTGGTAATGCCCTCGCAGTGCTATGTAGAAGCCACTGCCATGAAAACTGTACCCTGTTTAAAACCCATTTTAAGCTTACCAGATGACTGTATATCACCAAGGATTCAGTGCTTGATCATGGGGTATTATTTAAGAAACTAATGCATTCTGGGAATTGAAGTACTACTTCACTTCAGTTTATGCAATTGAATTAACACACTTGAAAACAATTATTTGTAAAAGAAAAAAGTGTCCTTTGTGACATGGAGTTATCTGGTGACCTTAGTGCAGATGCACCTGAAGAGAATTTGTGGTCTAGTCTCCTTGAAGATACAGTGAGGATGAGTGTGATTGTTTTCAGCTGTGCCCCTTTAAAAGTCACCACAGTCCTTAAGAGAAATGCATGCATCTTCCTGCATGCTTGCCCAAGAGGTGCTAGTGCTGTGCATTCCACACATAATCAGCAATGCAATGCATTGAAGTATCATATATTTTACCTCCAAGTAGTGCTTTAGAGGCATCCCAATCTGCTTCTGTAAAATCCCTGCAACACTGCGTTTTAGGGCTGATGCTGCCCATATCTATGCCTGCATTCCTGGCCCAATGCCTCCTCCTCGTGCTGAAAGCAAAGGGGAGTTTCTAAATAAAAGAAACCGCAGGTATTTACAAGCTTCTTGGCCCAAAAGTATCTGTTCCGACTGCAGCTGGCCCAGCTCCATGCCTCAACAGCTCTGTAAATATTCCAGGCAGCAGAAAGACACAAACCTAAATGTCTGTTATTCCAAAACTGTCCAAGGCAAGATGAAAACCAGTTTGACTGTGTTTATTGAAATTAGCGACAGGCTGACGCATGGCTGCTCAAGTAATTTCCAAGGGAAACTGCTAACAACAGGCTCTTGTTCTCTCTCTTTTTAAGGACTGTGGCTGAAATGAGCAGAAACCCTGATTGTTCTGAAGCTGGAAGTGCCAAGCTGAGGTGCAGAAGATCTGGGGCCGCTTGGCATGTGACGACTGCCTCCGTGTGCACGTGAGGGCTACCTGTGAGGACCACCATGGCATCCCCTTGCACAACTATTTAAAGTTTCGCCCACCTAACAGCCTTTCCTCAACGAAAGATGTGCCTGGAGGATGGGGAGGGGGGCTCTTCCTGCCCCATGGTTGAGATGGAACAGTCCAATGAAACCTCGGCTCTCGAGCTGGGCTTCTGCTTCCGGTACGTCAACATGAGTATCACTGGGGGGGATAAAAAGATGATCGCCTCCCAGTGGTTCTCCACCATCTTCAGCGTCATCGGCATGTCCTCCAACCTCTTCGCCTTCTGCGTCCTGATCTCTGCCAGTCGTAAGACGCACAGCCGCGCCAGGTCCTCGTTCCTCATCTTCCTCTGTGGCCTGGTGGTGACGGACTTTTCCGGCCTGCTCGTGACAGGCTGCATCGTGGCTTCCTACCACTACACCAAGTTCAGCTGGACGGAGGTAGACCCCGGGTGCAACCTCTGCAATTTCATGGGTTTTTCCATGGTCTTTTTCGGCCAGTGCCCTCTCATCCTTGGCGCTACCATGGCTTCGGAGCGGTTCTTTGGCATCAACCGGCCCTTCTCCCGCGCAAGCAACGTGTCCAAGCGGCGTGCCTGGTGCGTGGTGGTCTCCGTCTGGACTTTTGCGTCCTTCCTGGGGCTGCTTCCCATTCTGGGACTGGGGAACTACACAGTGCAATACCCCAAGTCCTGGTGCTTCCTCACCCTGTTGCACGACTGGAGGAACATTTCCTTCGGCCTGCTCTTTGCGCTACTGGGCATCTTCTCCGTGGGGCTCTCCTTCATCCTGAACACCATCAGCGTGGTGACGCTCTGCCGTGTCTACCATGACAGCGAGTCACGTCAGCGACGCCGGGACAGCGAGGTGGAGATGATGGTGCAGCTGGTCGGCATCATGATCATCGCCAGTGTGTGCTGGCTCCCTCTTCTGGTGAGTATGGAAGCAGACAGCCTGTAGACACACAGGAGAGCACAGTAGATGTGCAGGAGAGCACAGAAGATGCGCAGAAGAGCAAATAAAGGTCAAAAGGCGACAGAGTAGAGTTAACATTGCAGGCTTTTTAGTTAATTTTTTATCTATGTTCTAGTGAAGTTTTTGAAACTTTTACAATTAACATATGTCACAATAGTATCAGTAGCAGAATTATTGCTTGACGAAAATATAATGGCCTAAAAATTGTTTACATAATTATCGCTTCCTGAGGTGCAGATGACCAACAATGTAATATATAATGATGTGTGTATATATATATATATTTTTAATTTTTTTAAATTTTTTTTCTCAAAGTACCAATACCTAGCTATGGCATGATGTGCCAGCCCAGCGAGACATCTCTCGGTTTCCTGTCACTGAGTTTAGCTATAGGTTACCGTTGTGGCATGTGGATGTCTGCAAAAAAAAACTATGAGAAGTGGCAAGATTAAGACATAGAGGGCATATCAGAGACCAGCCTGGCAATCAGCTTTAGAGGTTAGAAAAATAATGAGATACTGGGATGGCGGAGAATGGAAGACTGGCAGAAAAGAGAAAGGGATGGAGGGAAATGGAAAAGAGGAAATACTAAAACAATGAGGGGCGAGATAGTAAAAGAGGCAGAAAGAGATGGATGTGGTAGTAGGCGAAGCCAAGAGGATAAAGAGAACAAACAAGCCCCTGGCAATGTCAATAGGTCTGGCTTTGATGTACCAACACATAAACACAGGCATTCACAAATACTGTTTGCATGCATTGTATGTGCAAATATTGTTTATCACATAAACACAGGCATTCACAAATACTGTTTGCATGCATTGTATGTGCAAATATTGTTTATCACATAAACACAGGCATTCACAAATACTGTTTGCATGCATTGTATGTGCAAATATTGTTTATCACATTAAAGCCTGCGCTACAGGCTTTGCTAGTGCTGTGGAAAAGTAGCACAAAATAATCCTGTGTAGATGCATATAGGAGAATAAGAACTGAATGTGACAAACACCATAGTTGAGTTTATTTTTCAGGTTTAGAATAGTTCCTCATGCTTTGTGATGGAAGCACTTCCTGGAAGGTGGCAGGAAACATCGCCAGCTGATAGCTTGAGGTGAGAGAGTAACAACTCTCTGTGTGGAGCGAACCCAAAGCCCACTCTATGCATATTTTAAAGAAATGGTAAAAATGTCATCCAGACGGCTTGCGCTGTCAAGCCAGACTTAACAAAGGAAAATTACACTATGCAGAGAGACCATTATTACGAAAAATGTAGAATAGTCAAGGACCTGTATTTGGTGTATTTTGTCATTCACAGACATACTACTTGGGGGTCATTTAGATGACGTGGCAAACTGTAAAAAATCTGGTGAAATGTGTGAAAAGTGGTTTTCAGTAGGTTTAGAAGAAAGTACTGCATTCCGTGCTTATTAGTACCAGAGCACGAGCATAAAACGGGGGCTAATTTTACTCCAACCGTTGCGGAGAAACAGAGAGAAGCAATGCTTGCCTTGCACATTGGCCTCTAAATTTGTAGTAGGGCCATCATTACTGGTTGTGGTACTGCTATTATCAAATTGTGGTATAACAGCGCATAAATTGCACATTCTGTAAATGACTCCGTAAGTGGTGTGCTGCTCATTTCTCTTAAATTGCATTTGGAAATACAAACACCCTTAGATTCCTGAAATTACTTCCACTGCTGATCTAAAAATGTCCTTCCAACTCTTTTTTTTTTTCTTTTACAGAGTTTTCTATAGCACGAACTTGACCCGAAAGTATCGGGTATCAGAGCGCTTTACACGAGCAGCAGTTGTGTTACATGAGGACACATTCATTTTTGTTAGGCACGGGGAGATTAAGTGATTTGCCCAGAATCACAGGATGTTGCACGTCCTTGCCAAGACTCGAACCCGGTTCCCCAGATTCGAGGGCGACCGCCCTTGCCGTTTGGCCAACTCCTCTTTTGAGAGGTAAACCATTTTTGTGTTGCTCGGCACCACTAAGGGCATTAGAATGACGTCCCTGATACGACCCAGTAACTCCTCCGCAGAGTAACCGAGACCAGGGACATTGATAACTGCGTGGAGGGAGGTGCAGAAAGAAATAACAGCGATCACAAGTGCGACCGTGGGGGCCCCTTAGAAATGATCAATTATTGGGAGAATCGGTAATTCAGTTCCTGATTTTTTCCCCCAGGATTTTGCCCTAAGATCCCCCCCTCCCCCCCTCCATTCAGCAGGCAGAGATCCTGAGTAAGCGTTAAGTGGGAGCAAGGAGTTTCTAAGGCTCAGGGATGGTTAGATATAAGGTGTAGTAAGTGGTCGGAAGAGGTTTGAAGGGTAGCGTTAAAGGTAATAAGGGGTTTTAAGGGTTACAGAGTTAAGGGGTAGTAAGGAGTTTTTAGGGTTCAGGGAAGAGTATCGTTAAAGGGTAGTAGAGTTTTTTTTAGAGTGCATGTTAGCATAAGGTTAAGAGGTATTAAGGCATTTTTATGGTTCAGGGATGGGTAACCTTTAGGGGTAGTAAGGGCTTTTAGAGTTCATAGGTCGATAGCAATATGCAGTACTCAAGAATATTTAGGGTTCAAGGAAGAGTAGTCTTATGGGGAAGTGTAGGGTGTTCTTTGGATTCCAGGATGGGTTACGTAAAGGGGTAGTAATGGTTTTAAGTTCGCAAGAAGAGTAGCGTTAAGGGATAGCAAGGTTTTCAGGTTCAGAGAAGGGTAGTGTAATGGGATAGTAAACGTTTTTAGGGCTTAGGGATGGGTAAATATAACGAGTAGTAAAGGGTTTTTAAGTTTCAGGGATGGATATCATTACAGGGTAGGAAGGGATTTGGAGGGTGGCTTTACTAGATAGTAAGGACTCTTTAGGGTTCACAGAAGGTTAGTATGAAGCAGTACTAAAGAGTTTTTAGGGTTCAAGGAAAGGTAGAATTAAGCAAGTATTAGGGTGAAGGAAAGCACAGTGTTCAGGGGTAGTAAAGGTTTTTTAGGGCCTGGGGAAATGTCACGATAAAGGGGTAATGAGTAGTTTTTGGGGGTCAGAGAAGGATAGAGTTAGGGGGTAGTGGGATTTTTAGGGATGAGGAAGGGTAGTTTAAGATTACAGTATATTAAATAAATAATATAAATCAATATATAAAAATATTACATTTTAAATAAATTAAATGTAGAATTAGTATTGGAATGTCAAAAAAATAAAACAATAAACTAAAATGGATAGTGGAACTTTTAAGAATTCAACTATATATTGCTATTAATAATACTTACAAACGTACCTGTAAAGTAAAGGCATCTCATTGTAAAAACTCCCAATATACTTATGTACAAATGAAGAGGGAGTAATAAGCAAAATGAGCCAAGGTGCTAAAAAGCCTCTAAATTGATATATTATCAGCTTTAAACTAGGAATTAGAAATGAAAAACACAATTTTCCCAAGGAGCGCATCCGAAGGTACCTCTGAAGTTGATGAAGGAAAGGGAAGGGGGTGGGACTCCAATGCAGCAACACATTCCCCGACTGCCCTCCTCCCATCTGTGCTGCTGTCAGAGAAGAACGACAGTGGCATGTATGTGATCTAAGGGGCTTTAAGTCAAGCTCCTGTCCTAACAGAACAGCTTGACTTGATAACTAGCCCTGGCTCACCTAGCTTGATAAATAAATGATCACAGCTGTTTGGAGGGCGAGCACTCTTTCTGTGGAAGCACACAGTATCGGCCAAATTGAAAAGCAATACTCGGGTGAATGAACATCTGGTGGCAGCCACAAACCCTCGCTGTAGTACTCCTGAAAACTCTTTTTGTGATCCCATCAGGGCTGTCAACACATGTACTGTCAAGCCAGCCCTAAGAACTTGAAGAGGGTTCTGAGGGAGAAATTGATGGGAGAACAAATGCAGATACGAAGGAACATATGAGAGGTGTGGAGAGAAGGAGGAAACATAGTAGAGACAGGAAAGAGTTAAAGCTAAATGAAGGGAGGAGAAAGGGAGAAGTTTGTGGTTTGGGGAGCGAGTCACATCTGTTTTCTATTGCTTGTGAAATATGCAGTGATAGGTTTACTCATGACAATGCAGCTTTACTGCTCCTCCGCACAGCTGCTTTCTGTTGTTAGAACTGGCACAGGAGAGCGTTTCTGTTTTTTTGCAGTGTTTATTGCCCCCGAGTTCCTCCTGAGTGCACTCTTAGCATCTGATGCAAACAAACAACAGGTTCTCCGGGGAGAGGGGCGGCCACCAAATAGCTGTAGTCCCTCTGGACTATGCTAAACTGTCTAATATTTCTTCTATTTGATAATAATAGCCCTCGCTCCCATGACGTCTATGTGTGCGTTTCTCCATATGAGCTTTCAAAGCCCGCCTCTGCGTTGCCCTCTCAGAAACCTTTTTGGGACCATGGCAAGAAAGTTTTGCAAGGCCCCTCTCTATTTTGTATTTAAAGGAGCTTCTCATTTTTACTAAAAGAATATTCATTGAAGGAGGAATAAACTGTATGTGGCGCCACCTAGTGGCATGGCCCAGGAACAGGTCAGGTTTCAGGAGCGCGGATCCCAAAAGAGGCAAAGAGCCCTGGCTTGAGTCAACCCTGCCTTTCCGGCAAGCGCATTATGGCAGACTAATGCTGTTCTACTGCGGTGAGAAGCGTGCCTGTAAAATCACCTACAGTTCATACCCCATCTCCATAGCTTTAATTACCCAACCATCTAGTAGTGTTCTATCCCTGCGGCGAACGGGGCAAGACCTAGGAACAGCACCAAGGGTGAACAAGGTCATAGCTGACCAGTGCTTAATCCATTGACAGGTACACGGGCACAGACGCTGCACGGGTTCTGTACCCTTTGCTTTGGCAGCAATTTAGGTAAGAACAAGGGGTCTTAATAGGATCCAGACGAAGGATCTTGCGTTCACGACCTGTAAAGAGGACGCTCTCATAGTCTGCTGACTAGCAACGACCCGGAAGCTGAAACTGGAAGAGTATGACAGTATGTAGCAATTCATTTTCCATAAATTGCGCTGCAACCCAGTTGCCTCTAAGGCTACTTGACTTTCTGCCCGTACTACCCTAACCGTTATATGCGATGGTCCCTTCTTGAGTCAAACTGTCTATTACGCCAATGCTTTTCCCAGTCTTCCTTGGAAGGTGCATGGGTGATCAGCGGTCAGGCCTTAAAACTTCTCTCTTTTTCATATTGATTCTTCTCTCATGACTAGGTCGGATGTAACACTCACCCTCCTCATCTCTTAGCGGAAAAGCCTCCATTGTTCAGGATCTGTTATCAATTGTTTGTTTAGTTTTTTTTATCCAGACCGCATATGCGTCAGTCAAGAAAGCTAACGTGTATTTGGGAATCTCATTACGGCTTTCAGGCACGCATGGCGGTACTATTCCAGGAAAATTTCATATAAGGATTGGAATGGCGATCCGTTGTTTATGTCTCTTCGAGATGTGCCAACATTTGAGATCTTCTCCAACAGGGATTTGGAAATTGACTAATCTGTCGGAGAGAAGCCAATTTTATCCACTGGAAATTGGAAAAATCCTAACCTTAAAGGAAAAAATAGGTCAACAGTATGGTAGACTAACAGAATACCTGGGGGGATTTGGATGTACCATCTTTCCTCTCTTTCGTTCTCTATGGTCTTTTGTTTTGGATTTTGAGAAAACATAATGGAAGAATATTTTAGGACTAAAATATAAGCATGGAACCTCACTACATGATTCATTTAATGTAATACAACTTCCATACCAATGCATCCTTAGGCAACAAAATAAAAAATAATCTATAGTGGACCAAAAGGGAGGGACAAATGTGATCTTTATGACTGAATTCGGAGACATTTAATCTGTTCAGATCTGTCATTCCCCTGCGCCTAGCTAATAGATTAAATGTAGTTTTATTCTATAAAATGAATATTGAATCTGGTCATGTGTTCTGTTCACACAACAAAGAGTGGGAGGGGCAATGAAAGGTCATTCAAAGGATGAATAAGCAAAAGCAGATGTGAACATTTTCAAAACTATTTTTTTAAATCAATGACAAAGACCAGGGTTAGAACCGTTTGGCGCAGTGATTTGGTGGTGAGGGGGAGAGCAGGCAGCAACATACAGTTATAGAGGAGGTAAAGGGTGTCTATGTGTGTGAGAGAGTGACAGTGAGAGATAGTGATAGAAAGAGGAGCGAGGGAGAGACAGAGGGATGGAGTGAGAAAAGAGTAGAAGAGATTCAGAGAAAGAAGCAGTGAGAGGGGACGAGAGAAAGATGGGATGGTAAAAAGAGAAGACAGAAATTGAGCAGGGCCGGACTGGTTGTAGCGGGCATCCGGCGTTTCCCCAGGCGGCTGGAGGCGTGGGGGACGGTTTTGCAGCAGTGGAGGCCAGTTTGCAGCGGTGCTGCAATATCGGCCTTCAGTTACAAAAGCAGGAGTGCTTCACACTTGCAGGCCTGCTTTGGGTTCCTAGTCCAGCCCTGAAATTGAGAGCTCGATGACGGACGGAGAGTGGAAAAGAGAGAGATAGAAAGTTTGTGAGAAGCAGACAGACTGGGAGAGTGGAAAAGAGAGAGATAGAAAGTTTGTGAGAAGCAGACAGACTGGCTTCGAGAGAAAGAGATTGAGAGTGAGTGAGACAGAATAAGATAATATGAAGTTAGAGAGACTAAAAGACAGAAAGAGAGAGCAGGACAGAAAGAGAGGCCAAGAGTAGGAGGGGAGCAGAGAGAGACAGAGAGAGATTAAGAAATTGAGAGTAAGTGCGACAGAGAGACATACAGTGGAAGTTAGAGAGGGGCAAAAAGATAGAGGGAGGGAGCATGAGAGAAAGAGACACTGAAAGCGAGGATAACGAGTGAGAGCAAGGAAAGAGAATAAAATATACAATGAAAGCAACTGATGGTGAGAAACATAGACGAGGAAATAGAACCGAGATAAATGTAGGTCTGAGTGCCTAGAGAACAGGAGAAGAGGCAGACAGACGAAGTCATAGATATTTACAGAGACATAACTACCACAGGAAACGAGTGAGGGCTCTAGGAAGAGATGTCTGGAGCAGGGTGTCCAAAGTGAATGCAGGAGAGCTGGCTCCATGCCAGGTTTTCAACATGCCACATCAGCTACATTTTACACAGTGCACCTTTATACCTATGAATAACATTATTAAAGCGCCGTGAGGCAATTCATTTATTTAATATAACTGCGGATTCAATGGGCAGTAAGAATGAGAGGCTGAGTCGGACTAACCTCGAATTCTTGATTGGGAAATTTACTGGACTCAAACACGTGCTTAATTTGTAAACAAAATAGGTGCCAGTGCCCTCATCAGGAGGCCACTGCAGCGTACACCACCCATTGCCCCTGTCAGTGCAACCAGTGCCAGTAACAACACAACTATTAACCATCACACTCCTACAGGTGTGACAGTTCAGACTATTGCAAGCCTCCGGAGCTAAAAGAACAGCTTGGGCAGCAGGTATTAGTTGTTTTTAATGTATGTTGAACTAATAAACAACTATTGTTGTTCTCATCTCCAAATTACACAAATAGCGCCACCATGTGGCAGAAGACTGTCATAAGTGCCGGTGTTGACAATTAAATGCCGGTGCTGAGCACCGACAACCACCAGTTCAAATTAAGCACTGACTCAGACCTTTTATCATCCTTACGTAACAAAAGACAAGGAATGACATCACAACTTTCTCCTTTCTTTGTCCTAGTCACTCATAATTTATAAAACCCGTTCTTCCTCCTAAAACACCAGTCATTATAATCGAAACCAGATGGTCAATACCAAATGCCACCGTCCATCTTCTGCTGTAGGACCCCCCTCTTATGTTAGCATCTATGAAAACGGTGTACCCCTTTTACCACCGCTCCCCACCTCCTCGCCTAGTGGCCCAGCATGTCCTATGTTGGCACCCTCCTGGACCGACACTGGAAAGGCCTTCAGTCCCAAGAGGAGATGAGAGCGGATTACGGCCACAGGGCCCAATTTACAAACTGCATTTGGTAGCACTTTTAGTAAAGTACTAAGGTACTTTAAAATGCTACTCACAAACCTACAAGTGTAACTCTCCACCTCCACACACGTGTACTGCTTAGTAGTAAATGTGGGGGTGACTAGGGGGGTTGCTGGAAAAAGGACATACTACTAAATGGAAGGGTTTTGGAAGTACTAAGGAGAGGCTTCGGGAAGGACTGGTAGAAGTTTAAAATATATATAAATTAAATTAAATGTTTAAAAAAGTACATATATTTTTAAAAAGAAAGATTATATAATGATAAAATAGTTTAATAACGTTTTTAATTTAAAAGTAAATGCAACTTTATTTTTGAACAGTGCATGAATTTCAGTTAGTTCTATAGATTATTTTTGTAATTTTTGATACATCGTCAGTAAATACAAACATTTTATTTAGGTGGGGTTTTTGAGCGCATCTTTACAAATTAATTTGTATATAATTTAATATGTTTAAATTAATA
This sequence comes from Calotriton arnoldi, assembly GCA_963921515.1. Lineage (NCBI taxonomy): Eukaryota > Metazoa > Chordata > Amphibia > Caudata > Salamandridae > Calotriton > Calotriton arnoldi. The sequence continues at coordinate 12,716 of CAWUFW010022077.1, read as the reverse complement.
TTTAAGTCACAAAAGAAGTTAATAATTCTGTAGCATTTTGTAATTTATTCAAAATAAACTTATAAAATTAATCTACTTTCATATTTAGCATAAAACATTTTTACTGATTATTTTCAAGTTTAATAAAAATTTTACATTTTCTCTATACTTTAGTGGGAATTTAGAAGACAGAAAACCAACAGTAAAAACGGTCTGATTTTGCCTGGAAAGATTGTGTAGCTCAATGTTGGTGATAGACATCCTGATGGTTCACTGAGTTTTGAGATGTGTACACAGAAGAAGTTCCCTCCAAAGTTCTAATGTATTGTGGTGTTGCAGCCAGCCAGCGCCTCGATGACCCCGGCTAACCACTGTCATCTGTTCAGCTTGTAGTCCCTGTTAGAGGAGAGTTAGTGGGCCTGGGAGTATCTTGTCAATTTCTAAATATAATTTCACTAGGATATTTTATTTTTAGGATTTCATATTTTTCTACCCGGTAGTTTCAAATTTATATTCTGTACTTCTCCTATACACTGGGGGAAAAGGCTGTTGTATTGGTGGACGTAAGGAATTTTGGGAATGATCAGTTGCGTGATGTCACCAGCAAAGTAACGTGTGCCAATGTGTAAAGCGGTCACATTCTAGTTGGAGTGAGTTGGGGGTTGGTCCGGTGCTAGGGCGGCCGGTTCTGGTGCCTGCTTCAGAATAAACTAAAGTGGTCTCTGCAGTGTCAGCCATATTTCGCTTGATTTGGAAACACAAGTCACACAGCACTCCTTTACTGAATTAACTTTTTCTAGAATGCAAACATTTGAGCACAGTACCGTAGGAAGGATGCCACGGGCTCTGGTGCAAGTAAGGAAAATGGCCACTTTGACTGTGGCTGGGGTAGTAAAATACAACAATAATCGGGGTTTCATGACCTTCGGTGTCACTGCACCTACTGCACCAATGATAGCTATGCCACTGCTTAAGCATTGGCTTTCACTACACTTCCAGACTCATCCCTTCAACATCAGAGTTTCAAAGCGAGCCTGGAACTCCACAAGCACTTTGTACCATGAACGGAGGAGGAAAGATTATAAACACGTGCTCCTGTCAGATGGTGAGCAGTTAACGAAGGAGTTTGAGCAGCTTAATTGGGGATGAAGAGAAGGGGACTGGCTTGTTGGCTGTCGCTGCCTGCCTTGAATCACGAGAAACCAGGCTGTGATTCTGGGCAACTTATTTAATCTTCCTGTATTGTATTTTATGGTAACATTTCTACAGCTCTTACTACCCCTGTATGGGGTGCTGAAGCGCTTGCCTACATGGGTAGCATGCTACACTGCGTAGGGAATGTGGGTGGAAGGGTGTTGTCTTTGATTTGATCCTGTGTGGAAGTGTTTCCATGGTGTGCGTGAGGACCACCAAGGTGCAGCTATCGTGTTAGGGGACGCAGCGCGTAGCAGTGGGTTGGGTGAAGAAGTGTGAGAGATAGGCGTGCAGTTTGTGGATTTCAGTATACTGGTAGCTTTGAGCATCTCTATAGGCCCTTTTATGGTAGCTCTTATTTTCATTGTCCACCTAGCGGGCTACTGTACTAAGTTGTCCATTCTGAGATATTTTGATGAAGGTTAATGGCCCTGAGAAGGCAGAGGTGAAAGGGAGAGATGTTGGGGGAGATCTGCTGGGATGGACTTTGTTAATACCATCCCACATCTGGTTGCCATTGTGAGACGTCAGGTGCCTAAAAAGGGTTAAAAATGTGCAAGTTAACCTGGTTAAAGCGCTCCGATGGCCGTGGGCAGGTTCGCGCTATTAAAAAAAAAAGTTAATAAACGAACTAACATCTCCAATTTCACCCGCAGATCTTCCTTGCGCAGACCCTGTTACAAGGCCCGATCCCAGACCTGTTCGACAAGGAGATCCCGCGCGAGACGGAGAAGATGCTGCTGATCTACCTGCGGGTCGCGACCTGGAACCAGATCCTGGACCCCTGGGTCTACATCCTGTTCCGGAGGGCCGTGCTGAAGAGACTCTACCCCAGCCTGCGGTCGCGGCCGTCCATCGTCTCTCTCTACCCCACCATGACCGCGTCTCTGCGGCAGAAGTACACGCAGGAGTCCGTCATCACCTAGGGGGCACCCCACTTGGAAGGGGGTGCCACGGGTGCCCTGACTTGCAAATGTGCAATGAATATGTGCAACAGAAATACTTCATACCGCCTGTGCGTGCAGCGCCGGCTGGCACACGTGTTCAGGCACATGCAGCCGACCCACTGATGTCTGTCGCACACATGTGTTTGTGATTCATGTGGATTTTTACATTTCTGTTGTTACAAGCGAGGTGAACATGAAGGACAGGCTGCTCGCTCAGGGGTCACTCCCCACCAAGTGCTTAAAACTACAACGAGGAGTTGTCCAAGTAGAAAGCAGTTCGAACAGTGTGCTCTTGTGCAAAGGAAGAGAAGCTCCGACAGCCCGTGTCTGGAAGGCCATTGGGCAGGGGCGGAGTCTGACACTTGTCAGGCGAATCCCTGGTGCCTTGTATCAGCTCCCTCCCTGCACATGCCATGCTGTCATCGCTGGAGCCTTGGTGAAGAAAGGGCGTGCCCCAGTGGCATACTCTGAGTTCAAGTCTGAGACCGCCCTCCTTTTCTGTCTCTGTCTCTCTGTGTGTTTCTCTCTTTCTGAGTGTCACTCTATTTCTCTATTTATTTCTCTCTTTTTCTTGTCTGTCTATCTCCACTTTTGTTTCTCTTTTTGCCCCTCCACTGTCCCCCTCGCTTTCTTTCTCCCTTTTCACCATTTTCTCTCTCTCACCCTCTCTTTCTATCACTCACACCCTCTCTATCTTTCTTGCCATCTCTTCTCCATCCTCTCTTTCTATATCACTTGCCCTCTCCTTTCTCTCACGGACTCTCTTTCGCGCTTTAATTCTACTTCTTTTACCCCTCCTCTCTCTGTCTCTTGTTTATCTCTCTCTCTCTCTCTCTTGTTTCTCGCTCTGTCTTGTTTCTCTCTCTCTCTCTCTCTCTTCTCCTTCCTCTCTGTATCTTCTCCTTCACTGTATTGCTCCCTTTCTCTGTTTCTCTCGCACCGTCTCTTCTCTCTTTCTTTTAATCTCTTTCCCCTCTTGGACTCTCTTTCTCTCCTTTATTTTTCTCTCTCCCTTGCCATCTCTTCTCTGTCTCTATCTCACGCTGTCTAATTATCTCTCTATTGCGCTCTCTCGCTCAATCTCTCCCCTTAATTCTCTCATTCTCTCTTGCCGCAATCCCTTTTCTGCTTGTTCCATATTTTTTAAGTAATATTAAACAATATTGTAATAAATCTTATCGGCCTGGACCTTGTATAGTATTGCCTGCTGTTTTCTAGCCATGTTTCCAGTTGGTGGCCACTATTCTGATGTCTTGGCTGGTATAACTAGGTTCTTGTGTTCACCCGGACCCTTGCCTGGCAGTGGGACCTAAAACCAGCGCTTCCCACCCAGGGCATGTAGGGGCAAGGCAATGTCTCATTAAAAAGGGAAATATTCATGGAATTAAGCGATTCTGCATCTGTGACATTTTCCACATAGATCTGGATTTGCCGCATTTGCCACACAAGCCATCATCTGCTGCATAATTTGCAGATTTCACACCCAAAAAATATTGCTCGCTCAAACGGATCAAAAGTTACAAAAAGTGCCAAACATGGTTTCAAGCAATGGCAGACGATTTGCAAAGGTTAACTGATGGCCTTTCAGCTTTTGCTTGCTGTAATTAGATGTTTGCCCAGATAGGGTTGCATCATGCTGCATGAAACATAGACAGCAGCAGCAGAGTTATGAGGTGTGGAGCCTGACAGTCAACTTATATTTTTTTTAAACTATGCCCTGAGAAAATGGCAACAATGTTGGTGGGTAAATAGGCTCTGTATTTCTTAATTGGCCACATATAGACTGCATTGTAAAATATTGTACAGGGTTAAGACAGTATAATAGCAAGATAACTCTGGAGGTTAATGCTTTTAGAGATATCTGTGTGCAGTCTAGCCAAAGGTGTGACTCATCATAAAATAGCATGGATGGTTAATGTGCCTGCTGCAAAGCACAGCGTGTAACATGCAAGTCTCAGGTTTGTGCTTGGTGCAGATAGGCTGAGGGACTGCTGCTCTTGTTTCCTTGTACTATCTGCAGGCCATAAGTTACAATTCTTGAGCTATAGCGTTTTTGAGTTATGAACCAGCATCATGGAGCTTCCAGAAAACTGCAAGGCATAGGCTTAGAACTTGTTTTTTCTCAAACATTGTTTATTCTAATGTTAAAAAGGGTTCATTTGGAGTAGTAATAAATGCCTAATTGTAAATGCAATGTAAAGGGTTGTTATTAGTGTAATTACTCTAATAGACTGATACATTCTTACAGTGCATGTATACCCCTTAGCTATAGCGCTTGAAAACGTTAAAAAAAATAGTAAGACGCTGATGTCCCGATGGCACAGCCATCAGGCTTTCGGCACTAGGTAGCTCCCAGCCAGCAAGAGCACCTCGAACAAAAGTAGTGCTTATGGCTCTTTAAAGAAGCTATCTAGTGTAAAGAAAAACAAGCACTAGCAATGACAACAGATCTTAATTACAAATGCCCCTTCACTCATTGATGTGTTTAGCCCCTCAATAGGTCATAACACATGCATTCTTTCACTCAACCTTGCACTCATGCATCCATTCATCGACCCACAGACTTATTATTGCATTGACCCACTTACACATCCACAGTAAAACAAAAACACAAACTAAACAAAATATGCAAAACAAATTCAATTAATAAAAGTATAAAATAAAAAGAAAGCATGCTGCCGACTAAACATGGCAGGTATATTTTTGGAATAACAAATAAAACTAAACACAACAGTGGGCAGCCATCTTGCAATGGTATATATAGTGCATCATTGTTTTCACGTTTTAGCATGGCTGCTACACTTAGAATCAATGTATTGGCCATTCTTCGAAAGTTAAAACAATGACGCTCTATGAACAATAAGATTACATGATGGTCGCCTGGTTTAGAGGCGGTAGCTGTGAGGGATGCTCTGTAGTGTAGATGAAATGAATGTCAAGCTAGCGGCTCATTACGTTAGCTCGGTCTGTGGAGATGTAATATGTGTTAAAATTTAAAAGAAAATAAATGAAATTGAATGAAATGAAAGGGGATCTTTAACAGGAGAAAATAGAAAACTAAAGGGCCGGCCCACCAGTCCTGGCACTGAAGCGCACTCATTTTCGGGCAGATGTGAAATGTGATCAGACAAATGCTGTTACTCTCAGAGCTATAGAGCCAATGGCTGAAGTGGGCTGACTAACCGCTGCAGGCCATAGGCTGTCATGGATGGAAGCAGTGTGAGAGAGTATGAGAGAAAGTGACTGCCCTTGCCCACTATGTTAATCTGTAAAATGCCAAATAACACAAACCATGTTTGCAGGTTGTAAAGTTGTGCAATAACAATCCACCGGTAAAGACCTATTGGCTTTAACATATATGTTTCATAATGAATAACCCAGGTTTATGTGCAAACGTTTCATAATAAACATATCAGACCAATGGCATCTGACATGAACTTTTGCCAATTAACCTAACAGGCCGATAACCATTATCATTGGCTTGCCACCATAACCAACTGAGGCCTGCAGTATGGAGCATAAGCTACCTTAAAAGACAACCATCAGGAAAACATTCATAAAATTACAAATATTACAAAATGAAAGTTGCCAAAAGAATATAAATTCCCTCCTAAGATGGCCTAATAAATCAATGGCAAATTTTCTATCTTCACAGTTCGATGGGTCACCAACACCAAAACCCTCTCCTACTACAGTAATATGTGATACTCCATATAATAAAACACCTGCCTACAGCCTTTGGCACAGAGTAATAATGATCTACACTTAAAAGTCTGCTTCCTCTAACACAAGTTTTACACAATAAGTCAGGCCAACAGGCTTTGTCATAACTTTTCATAATAAACAGATCAAACCTATGAAACCTGACATAACGTTTCCCAATGAACAAATCAGCTGCAGTGGCCTTTGTCATGGTCTTGTCACTATAACCAACACACACCTGCTGAACTGAGTATAAACTGGCAACCATCAGGCACAAAGCTATAAAATACAAATATGTACAAAATTACTGCGGGTGGAGGGAAGACCCCACTCAGCGTTTCATGGGCCCTAGTGCAAGGAAGGAAATGGACCTCTGGGGCACTGTTTGAACTGCGAAATACAGCAATAATCAAGGTTCTGTGGGCCCCTCAGGCCTCTGAACCCTGGTGCCACTGCGCCTGCTGAACCAATAGAAGCTACACCTCGGGCCCCACGCTCATTAGTACTTCTAAAAGCTCTTTTTATCCAGTATTAGGGTATCTTTCATAGATTCACATGCTTGAATCATTCCCCGTCGTCGAGATGGGAGTCCCCGGTAAATTAGAAAAGTAATGTCTTATTAGACATAGAAAATAATAGGCCTAAGGCCTCTCATTAGTAACATATCCAGGTCCTTTTGTGAAAAGGACCAAACTCTAAAACCACAGCCAATCAGCTGTCACCACCCTTTGGAACCTTCCTGGCAGGAGCTCTGGTCCCTCAGATTGTCTACCGCACGTCGTGCTGAGGGAGTCTCCATCTGAGCTCTGCTCAGGTTTCCTACTTTACAGCTTTTAATATCTAAAATAAGGTATTTCTTCATCCTTACCTTTGTCTGAGTGAAGTCCCAGATTGTCTTCATGTCAGACACTCAGAAAAAAGGCCTTTTAGGCCCTGTGCAACCTGCAAGAAGAAGAGGCTGCACATGGACGATCCCCACAAGGACTGCCTGTATTGTCTTTACCCGGACCATTCATCTAAGGACTGCAAGGTATGTCGTACCTTTTCTTCAAAGACCCTAAAAGACCGGGAGGGACGGCTTTTAATTTGGCTGCAGAGGCTAAAGGACAAACAAGACCCCTTGTCCTCTGAGGAGAGTGAGACTTCGTCAAGGGCCTCCTCGAAAACTCCTCAAAAAAGGTCTAGAGATATTTCTCCAAGCCCTTCGTCGCAGCAACCTGCAAAGAAGACGCACAAAAAGTCTTCAGAGGTTTCCAAAAGCAAAAAATTGCCGTCTTCAGACCCTGCGACTCCTTCAATTAGAGTCCAGCTTTCCTTCAAAAAGCCCTCCTCAGGCTCGTCGACGACGACTACATCGTCGACGATCTCAACGACGACGTCTCCTGTCACTGCCAGAGTTACAACGTCGACGACAGTCTCTACTATGTCTGTCTCGTGCGCATCTCGTTCATCGTCAACGACGACAACATCTTCGTCGACGGCACACGTGGCCTTGTCGTCAACGATAAAAATCAAGAAGTCGTCGTCGAAGATACCGTCGACGGATCAATCGACGACGACCCCGACGACGAGCCTTCCGTCGACGGTCACAGCCACATCGACGACGGCGCCACCGTCGACGATCATTTCACCGCGACAACCTTTCCATCGACGGTGCCCTTGCCGTCGACGACGCCGTCGACGAAAATTTCACCAAAGTTGAAGATTTTACCCGTTGACGCTCTGCCGTCGACGACGAGTGTCCCGTCGACGACCCTGATGTCTACACCGAAAATGAAGGCAAAAATGACTTTTTACCAACAAAAACTCAGCAAACAGAGGTTAACACCTTCTTTAACATCACCCGGCAAGGTCCAGGCCTTATTACCCTCTCATCTATTGGATGTGGATGATGATTCGGACGACGAGAGTTCTTTTAGGGCGGCAAGAAGTCCTTCGGAACTCAATGTAAAGTATCAGGAGGTTTCAGATTATGATGATCAGGACATTGATGATCAGCCATATTATCAAGAAGAACAAATACCTCCTCAGCAACCTCAGATGGTGTGCCTTCCAGTAACTTTAGTATCGGATCTGCAATTCTTGATTACAGATTATAAAAAGAGGTTCCCTGCTGCTACTCCATCTTCAGCTCCAGAACATTCTCCACCTCCAGTAGTGCAACTTCCGTCTCAACCCGCCTCCTCGGCAATGCCTAGACCATCTCCCCACTCTACTGATGAGGAGGAGGATGTTCCTCAGGAAGAGGGAGAAATCCCGGATGATGAATCCCATCAAGATGAATGGGACGACTACGTTATACCACTTCCAGCGTCTCCATCCCCTCCTCCAGTAGACTCGCCTCCGGAGGACATAGGAGGCTTTCACAATCTCCTAGAAAGTGCGGCGAAGCGCTTTCAGTTACCAATGCCTTCTCAACAACAAGATTGTTTCTTGTATGACTTTAAGGAGCCTTTCAAAAAGTCAGTGCGATCCATGCCAATAATAAATTATATCTGGGAACAAGGGGTCAAGATAATGAAAAATCCTTCGTCAATTCCTCCAGTCCTGCCAAGGCTGGATAAAAAGTATAGGGCACCGGATGATGCCCCGGCTTGTCTTACTGGCCATCCCAAGCCAGATTCCGTTATTACACAAGCAGCTCAACGCCGCTCAAAAAACCCTTCTACTCTGCTTTCAGCACCACCGGATAAAGAAGGTAGGCGGTTGGACAATATCGGAAAGCGTTTCTCCTCCATGTCTGCACTAACGGTGAGGGCTGCTAACTCACTGGCTTTGTTGGGAAGATACAATAGACAGATGTGGTCTGATGTTGCACCTTATTTGGACAACTTACCACAGGACTCTAAAGAGGAAGCGAAGAAGCTGCTGCAAGAGGGCGAGAGGTCAGCTTCTGAAATTATAGATTGTGCGATGGACATCGCATCTACTGGGTTCCGTCAGTTGGCGGGGGCGGCGGTTCTAAGACGCCAGGGCTGGCTTAAAGCGACGACTTTCCGGCCTGAGGTCCAGACCAAAATCCTGGATATGCCCTATGACGGACAGTACCTGTTTGGGTCACATATCGATGAGGCCCTGCAGGGGATTAAAAAAGATACGGACACCGCCAAAGCTTTGGGGACCCTCCAATATAGAACTACCTCCTTTCGAGGCTCACGAGGTAGAGGTCAATCGTCCTATAGAGGAGGCTATCAACAAAATAGATATCCTGGTTACTCCTCCGCGGGCCAGCAATACAGGCCGCAATTTCAGCAGAGGCAGCAACAACAACAAGCTGCCTACCACAAATCTTCTTTTCGAGGAAAAACTGGTCGGCAAAAGAATCTGCCCGGCGTCAATGACTTTTCCCTGCCACCAACTGCGATCTTCCCCCACCATCCAGAATAGGAGGAAAAATATCCCACTATTTGCACAATTGGGAACAAATAACTACAGATCGGTGGGTCCTCCAAATAGTGAAGTTCGGACATTCCTTGGAATTTCTTCAAACCCCTCCACCAACTCCACCTCAACCTATGGTTCACAAACATTTGAACCTTTTGCAGAACGAAATATCATCCATGATTCGCAAAGGAGCTATAGAGCGAGTTCCTGTTCATCAACGGGGAAAAGGCTTTTATTCCCGATTCTTTTTGGTGTGCAAGAGAGACGACAAGTGGAGACCGGTACTAGATCTAAGAAATTTGAACAAATTCCTAAGGAAGCAATCGTTTCGCATGATTACCATCCAGGAAGTCCTGCAACTTCTCAATCCAAACGACTACATGGTATCTTTAGACCTCCAGGATGCCTATTTCCATGTCCCAATCCACAGAAAACACAAACAATTTCTGAGATTTGCCGTCGCTGGCAGGCATTACCAATTTCGAGTTCTGCCGTTTGGGCTCAGGTCAGCTCCACGCATATTCACAAAATGTCTGTCACCAGTCGCTGCGTACCTCAGACAGCAGCATCATCAAGTGTTTCCATATCTCGACGACTGGCTCGTCAAAGCACCATCTCTTCAAGGCGCGAGGCAATCTTCCAGCGCTTGTCTGAAACTTTTCGAGCAATTGGGTCTCACCCTCAATGCAGAAAAGTCAATGCTTCAACCTTCTCAAAGGATCACATTTTTGGGAGCCGTTTTGGATACTGTCCGCAAGCATGCTTACCCAACACAAGAACGACAGCGCAAGCTCTCACAATTGGCAGACCGAATAAAACAAAGAAAGTCTCTTTCTGTTCGGCTATTCAAGTCCCTCCTGGGAATGATGTCCTCTTGCATCCTACTCATTCCACATTGTCGCTCCATATGCGTCCTCTCCAGGAGGCTCTAGCCACTCAGTGGATTCAAGTGGAGGGGTCTTTCGACGACATCATACTAGTCACTCCTCAGATAATCACAGCTTTACACTGGTGGACTCGTCCACAGAACCTGTCACAAGGCCTGTCTTTCCTACCTCAAGCGTCTCCTCAGGTCATAACTACGGACGCATCCCTGGAAGGTTGGGGAGCCTTTCTCCAGGAGCTTCAAATCAGCGGGAAGTGGTCAATAATGGAAAGGACTTTGCACATAAACCTCCTAGAGCTCAGAGCTGTTTATCTAGCCCTTCGGGCTTTTCTTCCCAGAATAGCAGGTTCTCTAGTGCTCGTCAAAACGGACAACACCACAACGATGCACTACGTGAACAAGCAGGGAGGGACTCGTTCTCTCTCGTTATCTCGAGAATCGCAAAAAATTTGGAACTGGGCGCTTCAGCACAAAATCTCTCTGAAGGCCGAATATGTTCCGGGAAAAGAAAATACATTGGCAGATTCGCTGAGCAGACTACAAACCTCCTGCCACGAGTGGGAATTACACCAGGGTATTCTCGACCGCATTTTCTGTCAATGGGACGAACCAAATCTCGACCTGTTCGCTTCACGACTCAACGCCAAATGCCAACGCTTCGCAAGCTGGCATCCCCAACAGGGATCTCTGGGGAATACATTTTCAATAGCGTGGTTCGACGTCTTTGCTTACGCCTTTCCGCCGATTCCACTGCTTCCCAGAGTCCTGAAGAAGATGAAGGCAGAGCCCTGCACACTGATTTTAATAACACCAGCATGGCCTCGCCAACATTGGTTTACAGAACTACATCTCCTATCCCAACAGCCTCCAATTCCATTGAAGCCATTTCCGTCTCTTCTCACAATGGATCGCGGGCAAATACAGCATCCGGACCCGGCCTCGCTCAGATTATCGGCCTGGCTCCTGAATACGAGTTCCAAACTATGAATATTCCTCCGGACTGTAGGGCGATTCTGTCTCGAGCAGTAGCGGACAGTACAAGCAGAACTTATTCTCTCAAATGGAAAAGTTTCTGTATATGGTGTGCATCTGCTGAAGTGCATCCCTTTAAGTCCTCGCCCGAGGAGATTTTACCATACCTCCTTCATCTAGCAAATTCGGGCCTCGCTCACGCTTCCATCAGAGTTCATCTGGCAGCGATATCCCGTTTCAGAAGATCCTTCAGAGCCCTTCTCTTTGGTCCAATAGACTCAAAAAACAATTCCTCAGGGGTCTTTTCCGGACTTTCCCTCCAGTAAAGCTTCCTCCGCCAACATGGCAGCTTAATACGGTTCTAGCCCAGCTTATGAGGCACCCTTTTGAGCCAATACACAAGGTGGACCTCAAGTTCCTCTCCTGGAAAACTGCACTTCTGCTAGCCCTTGCTTCAGTGAGACGAGTCAGTGAGCTTCACGCTTTTACAATACAGCATCCATTTATGCAATTTAAGGACGATAGGGTAATTCTTCGAACTAACCCGAAGTTTATACCTAAAGTGCCATCGCACTTCCATCTTAACGAACCCATTGTTTTGAAGACCTTCTTTCCAAATCCTCAGACACCAGCGGAGAAGGCTCTTCATTCCTTGGATCTAAAGCGATGCCTTAAATTCTACCTTCACAGGACAAAACCATTCCGAAAGTCCAACCAACTTTTCGTGGCCTACAGTGTACCTAGGAAAGCTTTCCCCCTTTCGAAGCAAAGTATCTCTAGGTGGATCTCTAGCGCTATCACTCTATGCCACCAGCAGGCTGGTCAGCCCTTACAAACGACGATTCGTGCCCATTCCACCAGAGCAGTCTCTACGTCCATGGCATTGTTTGCGGGCGTCCCTATTGTGGACATTTGCAGAGCAGCAACATGGAAGACGCCGCACACATTTACCAAGCATTACTGCTTGGATTCAGAACTGACGAAGGACGCTGCAGTTGGACAGGCGGTGCTACGTCATCTATTTCAATAGAGGTGAGCCTTTCTTCCTTCCCACCAACCTATATATTACCGCACATTTCTATGTTACCATCATGACTGGTTATTAATCTGCACTATATCATTGGTATATTAACTTGTACAGAGTATGTACAGATGTGGTTTTTTCTCAACTGATGCATGTATACCCTTTATGGGGAAAAGAAATGTGCTCACTATTGCTTGCTACTCTGATTCAGGCATGTGAATCTATGAAAGATACCCTAATACTGGATAAGAAATGCGTTACTTACCTGTAACTGCAGTTATCCAGTGTTGGTATCTTTCATAGATTCACATGCAACCCACCCACCTCCCTTGGAAAGGCTCTCTTGGTTCTCTCAGTAGTACTGATATATAGCACTCCGCTTACGAAAATCTGACGGACCAGAGCTCCTGCCAGGAAGGTTCCAAAGGGTGGTGACAGCTGATTGGCTGTGGTTTTAGAGTTTGGTCCTTTTCACAAAAGGACCTGGATATGTTACTAATGAGAGGCCTTAGGCCTATTATTTTCTATGTCTAATAAGACATTACTTTTCTAATTTACCGGGGACTCCCATCTCGACGACGGGGAATGATTCAGGCATGTGAATCTATGAAAGATACCAACACTGGAT